>JAHWFO010093001.1:177015-196083 GCA_023313115.1 Rhysida immarginata | reverse complement strand
TTATTCACTACGCTGTAATGCAAAGCCTCTAAAAAAGTATATTTATTATTGATGTGTTAGCTTAAAAATTTTCCCTCAGTCAGTAAAATCAGAATAAGAAATTTCAATTTACGGTCAATGAACACGGTAACATACTGTATTAGTAAGTTTTAATGACTTTTTTTTTTTTTTAATAAAAATACATAATCTTGCTTAAAAATAATACTTTTTATTAAAAACCGCTGCTTAATAATATATTTTTTATTATTATTCACTTTGAATTCTCGAAATATTTTTAACGCGCTGCATGTTTTCCATTAGCATTGAGAAAGTTCGTTTGCTCAGCCACATCACATTCACCAGGGCGGCGCTATACAAAATCACTACCATGGAATCCCTTGAGCAACGCCACCTAGAGAACACGTGTTCTCTAGGTGGCGTTGCCTTGAGTGTCACTTCTGTGTTTCTTATTCTGTGGCCAAAGCGCCATTACTATATATCCGCTTTGTCGCCAGGTGAGAAAGCACCCTTCCCCCCGCCAACATCGTGCTTGTAGTCTGAAATTTCTTAAGCGACCTGTCCCAAATTTAGATGCTTTTTAATAAATGCGGTATATAATTGCATAAAAACTTCTAAACAATCATTCTGGTATCACTGAAACGGCGGTAACATGGTTGAATATCGACATCTTTTATATATCAACATCCACGATATAAAAGACGACCAGGATTTTTACATGAGAAGAACATTCTAAGACGCAGAAAGATAAAAACACACCTGTGAAAGGTCAGTGGTGAACCTTTAATATATCTATTACTACAATTTAAAGCTGGACAAGAAATCGGCATTGAGTTTTACTGTGTTTGTCTACGCAAACTTCAAACGTAAGCATACGATGAAGGCCATTTTTTGCCAACCAAAGCAATGGCCGACAGGCTTTCAAATGGGGACGCATTGGTGGCGCTGAAAGCAGCTCATGAGCGATCTACTCATTTCATATCGGCTAAGGTCAAAAACCCTCACCGGTGAGAGAATGATGACGTAATTTCTCACTAGGCTAACCGTCTTTTTCTCGGCGAGGACGGTGAGACTAACCGGTTAGGCATAGCAAAACTAACTCGTGTTTCTGATCGCGTTAAAATGACGTCACAGTTTTCTCACCGGGATTTCTGACCGACCAAGCGCTAACTCTTCTCACCGGTGAGAGTTTTTGAAATTAACTGGTCATCAGCGCCCCCACTAAGAAGTCGTGGTAACCAGAGACCATCAATAAGGAGACCTGACATTTGCAGTTTTTCCCATACAAACTTTGTAATATGCGCCCTCTCGATAAAACCAATGAAACATGTGGACCGCTCATGAATGACGTCGTATAATTCAGTCATAATTTACGTCAATATAGTATACTGCATATTAAAATTTCTTTTCTGAGTTTCTTTAAAATTGTATTTTATTTATTTCATTTTCTTTGTTTTCATTTTATTTACTTAACAGGTGTTATTTATTTTATTCCTTTATTTACTTTAATTTATTTTACATTGCATTAATTCCTGTTAAATGTTTATGCTACAAAATGAAAAATTAAATTAGTCCATATAAAAATAAAACACTGATATTAAGTTCAAACATTTAATTAAGCATTAATAAACATGTTAACACGTAGTAGAGTAAAAATTAAAAATAGAGTAGACATGCAAAAAGCAAGGCATTCGTTGCTTCATCATGAAACATTATTCATTATGGAATAAAAGCAATTTGAGTAAACTACAATCTAATGATTCATGCATATAGATTCTGGTATCCTCTTAAAATACATTAACTGTTACGAACGATCATCAGATTCATGCATGAGCAATAAATTCTTCATTCCTCATCAGTTAGCACAATTGCTCCTCGTCGCACCATTGCTCTGATATTTTAGTAAAAACTGCAGATATTTTTACTAAACGCTTACTATAACGCTGCAGATGACATGTTCAGATAAAACTGGCGATGCTTCCATTGACGATTCAACCTTGGATTACTTATTAGTCCAAGATTCAACGTTTCAAGATCAAAAACCACTATATCTCCACCGTGCACTTCACTGTGGAATGCTCACTGCTTGACATGTCAGACACACGTTAACGAACTTAACGGTCGTTTCCAACTTTCATTTTCACTTTTATTGAAACCAATACATCATCACCCGCAGCGCCATCTGGATAAAACTTATGGAACAGAATCTGCGCGTGACAAGTGCGCATTACACGTAAAATGAGCTAATGCCAGGTCTCCTTATTGATCGTCTCTGGTGGTAACTAGCGTCAGCCATTACTGTTGAGGTATAAGACGTATGCAAGCTGTAACTAATAACATGCATTTCCTTTCTTTGGATTTTATTCTAGCTTATTATTATAATTATTTAGCGATGTAGTGACATTTGGATGGATGGATTTTAAGCCTGCATCCCCCCTTTTATTCAGGAGACTAGCTGTTTGGGATGAAAGGGTGATTGTGAAAATAGACAAACACAAACATCCATGCCCTTGGCGGGATTCGGATGCCCTGAGCCTCAACGCTCTCGGCCACCGGGTCGGCATTTACGAGGATGCCTTACGCTTGCTCGGCGTCCAATTGTTCGAATAAGAGAGATAAACTACCGGATATCACCTTTAACAAGTAATTAGGCCTAGCCCAGATTAATAAAAGCAAGAACAGATGATGTAGGCATTCATATGTTCTTGATAAAAGCTAAGGTTAGCCTATCTTGTTCATTCAGTGTTGCCAAGTTGGGGGATTTTCCCCAAAATTTGGGGGATTATTTTTCCATTGGGGGATATTAGGGGGATTTTATATTCTGGGGGATATTTGGGGGAAATTTTATGTACCATTTATTTAAAATAGAAAAAGTGTAGTTACGTCTGAGACATTGGAAACTTTCTCTTCACGACAATCTCAGAAGTAATTAAGCGTGATTGGTTACAAGAAGTCACATGATTCGCATTTCGTCACGGATGATATGTCTCTAACCAATCATCGTTGATGTTTTACTTTTGATTGAGGTTCGGTTCGTTCTCCTTATGACTGGACGCAGTAGTAGTAGTTAGTTGTTGTAGTCTTATTACGACTTGTGTATGTTAAACATGTCTCCGAAGCAGCTATCCACCGCAAAATACAAGCATAAATATGTAAAATCTTGGGAAACAAATCCGCAGTTGAAAGGTAATTTTTTTTCGTTACGTATAACTTTCAGCATTGTCTGAACGTCCATTCATTAAACCTATACTGAGCACGTGCTTTCTTTTAAGACTGGATCGCGCTTGATCCAACTGGGGACATAAACAATGCATATTGCCACCTAGCAGTTGCGGCCAATCACTTCGTGACGTCATCATTAGGATTAATATGAGGGTTAACATCACTGCAAAAACTTCTGTCTGAATTTCTATACACGTAAAATTGCCAAAATAATTTTATTACTTTAGGTTTTTTTGGGGGGGGGGATCTTTCCGTTTTGGGGGGAAATTGGGGGGAATTTTCGATTTGTCTGGGGGAATTTGTGAAAATAACTTGGCAACACTGTGTTCATTATAGCTCTGTATTCTGAGTTCCTGATTAGATTAGTCGTTAATACTTACGGAAAATAAAGATAAAACTTAACGACATGTTAATGCACTAGCACCATATAATTTTTCAATTGAAAAAATGGAAGGAAAAATTCTGCTACCCGGATTCGAACCAGGAACCTCGACTATCATGGCCGATGCCTCTACCAATTGGGCTATCGGAGACACCACGGACAGCCAAGCTGTCTCAAGGTGTCTTAAAGACTACCAAGTTGTCACGGTTGAAAGCCCAATGGGAGACGGGAACCTGGCCCGCAGATTGAGAATTTCTCCACTCCAAACCATCAGAAAGTTGATGAACTCACAAGTGAATAATAATAAAGATTAACTGGAGATACGTCTCCAAGCATAGGTAATGATTTTTCAATTGAAAAATGGAAGGAAAAATTGACTACATGTAAATTGACTTCTTAGGCCAAGTTCTTTAGTGTAGCGGGCTTAAGATATCCGGATAACGAACGTTTAAGATGTCCGGATAAATCGGAATTTGCATAAGAAATTATATTGAAGGTATTCACTAGTTTCCTAAAATAGTCGCGCCCAGTGTTGTCAGGCTCTGCGAGCCAAAATCCCTTTCAGCCAAGCAAAAAATCCCTACGCAACAGTATAGCGCCCTCTGGTGGGATACTGAAGTATAACTGGACACTAAAGCACGGCCTACGAGATAGTAAAGTAGGCCGTGCACTAAAGCTGTAAAAATCTCAATAACACCACAGAAACTAATTTATTTAATTAAATAAGTAAAACAAATAAAAAAAATTATTAATTAAATTATTTTTAAAACGAGTAAGAATCAATTTTACAGACTTTGGGTTGACATTATATAAATGCAAAACCGCAACAAAGCTTTAAAAATTATCACATCAATTTATATGTAAATAAATTATGTAAATTATTTAAAAACAGTAATAAGATAGTTATATCTATTTCAAAGTTAAATAAGCTAGCTCATTCAGTTTATTGCTAATCCTCCTATAATAAATTTATTAATTATTTATTTCTTTTATTTATTTTATTTAATTAAATTTATTTATTATTTATTAGTTTATTTTATATAACTTGTAAATTGTTATTTTACTTCCTCTATAGCCAACAGGTTAGATATTTCACTGTCTCGATTATCCTCAATATACACTGTCTCATTGAATAAATTTAACATATCCTCTGTAACTGGATAATTATCCAAACATCCATGATTTAATTTGAATCGTCACTAAATTTATTTTTCAAGGATTGGCTAAAAAACCCTACGTTTTTGCATTTTTTCTCAGAAAATCCCTTAATCCCTTTTCAAGTGAAAAATCCCTACACCTGACAACACTGGTCGCGCCAACTGTCCCGCGAGGGTGCTGCAGGTTTTCGCCATTACTGCAATGTGAAATGTGCGTTTGTTTGGCTTGTGTGTAGGAGAAAAAATCGTTGTTACACGTTCTGTTTACGTTTGTTTCTAAACTAGACGTTTAATACTATTAAATATGGCTTCGAGGTCTAGTGGAACATGTTGTGCAGTGACGGGATGCAAAAACAACTGGAGAAAGTTGAAGATGTGGATGGAAGAAGACTGACATTCACGATGATGAAGATTAAGAGAAAAGATGTTGGATTGCCGCGTTACAGAGAAAAAACTACACACCAGTTAAAAATGCAGTGGTAGTTGTTTTTTGTTTTTTTTAATTTGATGAATCTGAGGCTAAAGATTATATCTTACCCTGGGAATCGATTGAAATTATTCACCATCCAACGTTGATGCTATTTGGATGTGGAATTATATCACCTATTTCAGAAATCATATTTTTGCTTTTATTAAAGTTATACTAAAAAAACATGTTTGTTTTATTTGTACTCTTTACATACTACAACCATCTATGGTTAATGAACTTTTCCACAAATGAATGGATGATTACTATTCTAAATTAAAGACTAGTCTATTAATTTTTAAAAATTTAAGGGATGAGTTAATAAATTAAAAAATCCGCCGGCTCGGTGGCCGAGAGCGTTGAGGCGCAAGTCTTGCCGCTCTCGTAACCAGCGAGTCGCAGGTTCGAATCCCGCCGAGGGCATGGATGTTTGTGTTTGTCTATTTCACCATCATCCTTTCATCCCAAACAGCTAGTCTCCTGGATAAAAGGGGAGATGCAGGCTGAACTATCCATCTTATCCATCCAAATTAAAAATTCATGTTCTAGTAATAGTGGTCTAATAATGTACTAATTTAGTAGTTAAGAAAGACACAACTTACCTCCAAGTTCAATGAAAGCCATTGGTAAACCACTTCAATCACAGTAAAGGTGCAAAAACGAAGAAATAACCTGTGCTTTAGTTGACTTGCACACAAACACACATTGCAGCAATGGCGGATGGGCGGGGCCAGCCAACATGGCTGCGCCCATAAGATTTATGGGAACTAGTGAATATGGAGCTAGTGCGTTAACATTTCATTAAGTTTTATTTTCCGTAAGTATTAACGAATTCTCAATCAGTATGACCCTTGGTATACTAAAGTACACTTATACCAATAGCATTTATACTCTTCCCACCCCGATAGCAAAATTTCTATTGTACATTTGTTTAAAATGTAAATACCGTAAAATCTTGAATACACTCCTGGGCATCTATTTGTTTCAATGGTCTGGACCCCCCCCCCACCCCGGCGATTAATTGAGACCCGGCGTTAAGGGCTATTCTTAATAATAGGGTGTCCCAAAACGATTGCGTAAAATTCCCTGACTTTTGTCGGTTGATCATGTAATTTCCCCTGGTCACATTTTTCGTTAAAATTTCGCATTTTTTTTGCTGATTTGGTAAAATTCCCTGACTTTACCCGGTTTACCCGGTGGCTAGTCACCCTGCAATAAATCCGACAATTTGAATAAATTGAATTGCAATTTAATAAAAAAAATTTTTTAGTAAAATTAAAAATTAATATGATCTTCTGGTTCGGAATCACTGGAGATAACTGCCTCATTATTTTAAAGTTCTTCATCAACTTCGATCTCTTGCAAGGTAATGGTTTCTGAATCCCGTATAGAATCACGCAATTTCAGCAATATATCTCTGCTAGCATGACATGGCTGATGATCGTGAAACAGATGAATACAAAGCAAGTCATGTAGTGTAAGTATGGTTAAAATATGTGTAAAAGCAGAAATGGAAATTGAAAGTAGAACCTTACATAAATAAAGGAAAAACAGAAAACACTACTCCACATAGATAAATTTTTACTGATTCAGATGTACATTCAGATGAACACTCACTGATGATGGATTTTTGAAATCTGAAATGTACATCTGAGTCAGTAAAAAGTTATCTATGTGGAGTAGTGTTTTCTGTTTTTCCTTTATTTATATAAGGTATCCACAGTTTCGGTTCTTTTTCTATTTATTAAGTAGAACATTACCTTAAAGCAAGAGATTTCTCCATCTTCACTGCCATCTATTGCGATGGTAAGTCCACAACAACGACATGATTTTAAAATCAAATCTGGTGACAAGGAATTCCAAGTTACTTCAATGAGCTCTAATGCAGGTGCCTTTAAATTACCGTTAGGCTTTGTGTACTTTTTTAATCCATCTCCCGCCATTCACTCATCATACAGTTTAGTCATGCGGCCAAAGAGAAGGCATACACATGAAAAAACGTTTAAAAATCTGAAAATGAGGAAAAACGCCGGAATTTATATCGATGACCCGAAAAAGACCCGGTGTTTATTTGAGACTCGGCGTTTAATCCATTTTTTACATCCCACCCGGCTTTTATTTGAGACCGGCGTGTATTCAAGATTTTACGGTACTTACTTTGCCACCTTAACTATATCTTAACAAGAAATTAATCCTCCCGAGGAAGGTAGCGGAAGCCCTGAGATCATCTATATTTACCCTTTTATTTCACGTTTTAACCCCCTCTCAATTTTTTATTTTATTTTAATTGATTGTAATCCCAATACGTCCATTCAGGGCCTATATTGCCGAGGCCGACGAGTTGGGTCCCTGGATTGACCTGGATTAACGACAGCTGTAAGATGGTCGCAGCAGCTGGGGAGGGAGGGGGGTGAACATAGTATCTCACTGATGGTCACCCATCCAGTGACTAGCGGTGCCTGATGTTGCTTAACTTCCCTGAAATTGTGTTCAGTGGAAGCCCGCCAGGCCATGGCCTCCCCCCCTAGTAAAATTTTTAAATACATATACAGTGTAGTAAAATTGATTTTCTCGAACGTAGTATTTAGAAAGTGTAAAAGAGCTTTATTTTCTTTCGTTTCTGATCATTTCCGATCGAATGATATATAACATGCCATGTGTTTCCATAGTTCTAAAGAACAACTGCCACCCCCGAAACTTCGATTCCAGTGGGTCCATCAAAGCCAAACTAAATAGTGAAGATGCACATCCCCATAGCAAGTTGCATTTCGAATTCCAACCTTCTACCTCAAAAATGTGGAAATTATGAAGGGGACGGACAGACGGACATTGTGAAACCAATAAGTAACCCCATTATTCTGCTACTTAGTAATGATGTAAAATAAATAATTCTGAGAGCAGAATGTATATTTCCTTTAGAATCCAAAATAATTCCTTGACAGCTGTCTGATTGGATTATATTTATTTTGCGAAGAAATCTGTAGAGGGGCACGTGGCCGCTTCTTAATCTAAAAAGTATCGTTCTTTGAATTGAAGTCAGCCAACTGGGAGCAAGTTGCTTTATTTGATGAAAAATAGGAAAGAAAATAATTTTTTTTTTCATCAATAATTTGAACAGCTGAGGTATGGCATAGGATAAAACCCTCACAGACCATTTATGAGTTATTCAATAATTATTTTCTCTTATTAAATTTCACAGAGATTTATTATTTTCATTTTATATTCATTTTCTGCATACAACACCATGTTAAATATGATTGTAATAAACCGAATGTTTATACTTCTTATTATGACTTCACATCATAGTATTTCAAATTTTTACCTCAACGGCGATGGCAGACATCGCTTCAATTTGCTTCCAATATGGTGTCATTATTTCCACTCTAATTATATTAATCTCGTTGGGTTAGACCAACGATATGAAATGAGTAGATCGCTCATGAGCTGCTTTCAGCGCCACCAACTCGTCCCCATTTGAAAGCCTGTCGGCCATTGCTTTGGTTGGCAAAAAATGGCTTTCATTGTATGCTTACGTTTGAAGTTTGCGTAGACAAACACAGTAAAACTCAATGCCGATTTCTTGTCCAGCTTTAAATTGTAGTAATAGATATATTAAAGGTTCACCACTGACCTTTCACAGGTGTGTTTTTATCTTTCTGCATCTTAGAATGTTTTTCTCATGTAAAAATCCTGGTCGTCTTTTATATCGTGGTTGTTGATACATAAAAGATGTCGATATTCAACCATGTTACTGTCGTTTCAGTGATACCAGAATGATTGTTTAGAGGTATTTATGAAATTATATACCGCATTTATTAAAAAGCATGTAAATTTGAGAGAGGTTGCTTAAGAAATTTCAGACTATAAGCACGATGTTGGTGGGGGGAGGGGGGCGCTTTCTCAGCTGGCGATAAAGCGGATATATAGTAATGGCGCTTTGGCTGGCGATGTTGTTCTGCCAACCACAGTAATGGCGCCTACACTAACAATAGAGATTAGTTCCACTTTTTGCCGCCTTCAAATTGCCCCAAAGATGGCGGCCACATAAGCGATCTACTCATTTCATATCGTTGGGTTAGACTAACCGGTTAGGCATAGCAGCACTAACTGGCGATTCTGACCGCATTAAAATGACACAGTTTTCTCACCGGGATTTCTGACCGACCAAACGCTAACTCGTTTCACTGGTGAGAGTTTTTGACCTTAGCCGGAGTTTGAAGAAAACTTCGAAGTCCACGCGCATGCGCACTTGGTCGGGAGCAGGGCGATTTATCTGCTCGTAGAAGGTAGTCAGGGTTCGCACGGTCCTTAAAAGTCCGTAAAAAGTACTTAATTTTAAGTAGTCCTTAATTAAGGGCCCTTAATTTTAAATTATCCTTAAAAAGTGCTTAGCTTTATTTATTTTTAGTATTGGAATTTTTGATTGAAATGCTAGGGTTCAGCAGATAAATGAATATTTGTTCCGATCGCTTTCTGCGATCCTCGTTTTACTTCGCTTTTGTTTTACAACGCCTGGTGTCTCCACCATACACGAACGCGCACATGGCCATTTAAATTCTGGATAGCCCAGCAAGCACGTGGGTCTTGTGAGTTTTAACGTATTATTTTGAACATGGGATTGTGCGTCTTTAACCCATTATGGATTATGAATGATGATTACAAATCATGGTTGGCATGTGCAAAAAACAAACACAAAGCCATGTGCCATGTTTGCAACAAAGAAATCGACATTGGAAGAATGGGTGAATCAGCCTTAAAAGTTCAAATGAAAGGTAAGTTGTATGAACTTTTTTTTCCGGTGTATTTAGTTTTTACTTGGGACGATTATACTTTAGAAACGCCACCGGTTACCAGATTCATACAAGTGATGAATCGGTTTAAAATTTTTGGATTCGATATCCGTGTCGGGGTTTCGGTTTTTAGTGTACAGAGTAGATTTTAGTGGTTCATTTAGCAAAAAATTCCATATTGTACATTAATTTATTCATGCAGCTATTAGTGTTGATTTGTTGAATCAGTTTCTTGACTTTTTAAAACAAAAGATAAATAAATAAATAAATAAATAAATAAATAAATAAAGCACTGTCTTTGTTTCAATAGTTTACCGACGGTTAAGATAAGGTAGTCGCCATCTAGTTTTCGTGATTTAATATATCGATTTGCTTTTTACAATGGAAAAGTGGATGGAAAATTCTTTTACTTTTTACAAAAGAATTTTTGATGTTCCATTTTGGATTAATTATCTATTAAACACCTGTTTAGGTTAATGTATTTAATTGTTGTAATGTATTTAATTGTTGCAATGAAAGAAAACGTAAAAACGTGCTTGTTTCGTTTGAAGCCCCCTCCTCACTTCGTACTTTCTCTGGCTTTATTGCTGGATTATCATCTGTTGATAATTATATGCAGTTTTTCATAATACACAGTTATGAATTTTTTAACTCTTATTTTGGGATTAAGTGCTCCAAGATCAATAAACAATGACAAACTTTCATCGAAAGTGTCGGCAGCCATATCAATATTATGGCCGCCACAGGCTTTTAAAGAGGTGGATAATTCTATCTTATCATGAATTTAATCAGTAGAAGGGTTAATAAATGAATTCTAAACAGATGCATGATTTTAGGATTTCTTCTGTTTTAATCATGAGCGACGCTTTTTAAATAGGCTAATGATAGAATAAAATGACCTTACATTAGCATTTTTTATATTAAAATATGCAAGGTTTACTGCATAAATTTATGATTAAATTTGTGGTATATTCTTTTAATTTTAAGCTGCGAGTCTCGCAAAATCTTTGGAACGAGCTGTGTTTGTCGAGAATTGTCTTGTAACGAAATGTCGGTATCCCTATTTGGTAGATATCCTTGGTTTCCCTGTTTTTATATCCTAAATTCAGAAATCTTAACATAAAAACTCTTTTACAAAAGTTATAAAAAAACAGGCTCACTTGGTATTCCTAAAGTATAAACTTTCCTTTTATGTACTTAAATAAAGATCGATTATAGTAGAATATTAAGGATCCATTCCGGTATTCACATATTAAAGGAAAACCCTATACTATTTCTTCTTTTAAGGAGTAAAGCATACGGCCTTAATTGCAAGTCAACAGGAGGTGGCATTTCGTTTTTTTGCAAGAGAAATCCAGCTGTTACTGAATCTGTACATGGGATGCCTATGGAGGGTACATCTACAGGCTGTGCAACTACGTCAAATACAACAGTGGACAGCTTTACCAAGAAGAAGGAGACTTTGGATGCCGAAATAATGTGGTGTTTGAAATGTGTTAAAAGTCATTACTCATATAACTCCTGCCAGGGAAATGGAAATTTATTTAAAAATATGTTTCCTGACAGTATAATTGCACAACAATTCTCTTTAGGAGAAAGGAAATGCTCGTATCTTATTAACTTTGGACTAGCACCACATATTAACAAGTTGCTCTTAAAGCATCTAGACAATGTGGATTTCCTCACAATCTTATTTGATGAATCATTAAACAACTCAAACCAAAAAAAAAACAAAACAATTAGACATCCATGTTAGGTATTGGTATGATGATAGCCATAAAGTTCGTACTTCATATTTCACATCTGTCTTTTTAGGCCATGCAAAAGCTTCTGATCTCGTGGATGTATTCTGTGAAGCAGTTAAAAATTTAAAATTAACAAAGCTTTTGCAAATCTCAATGGATGGGCCTAATGTTAATTGGTGTTTTTATGATTTATTGCAAAGCTTGGAAAGGTGCTTCAGCAACAGATTGGGGAGTTGCAGATGTTTTAGTTGCCTTGTATTGGATATTTAAGGATTCTCCAGCCAGACGAGAAGATTTCTTGAAAAACTCGGTTGTGAAGCAGCTTCCAAATAAATTCTGTAATCATAGATGGCTTGAAAATGGTCCTGCAGCAGAAAAGGCAATTTTATAATGGGAAGATATAAAAGATTATGTTAAAAAAGTAGAACTTTGCAAATACACTAATATCAACAGCAAGTCATTTAAGATAGTTGCTGACGTTACAAAAGATAGCATGTTTGTCATTAAGTTAAAATTCTTTTTATGTGTTGCAAATATTTTGCAACCGTTTCTTGAAACGTATCAGTCAGACAAGCCTCTATTGCCCTTTTTTGGAGAAGATATTTTTCAACTTGTAAAACAGTGTCTCCAAGTATATTGTATTTTAAGACCCGAAGCTTTAAATAACATAACAACGATCGAGAAGCTCAGCAAATACAATTTTGCAGATAAAAAAGGAATCTCTGCCATTTCAAAAGTTAGTGCAGGTTTTGTGGCAGACAAAATGATAAAAGAAGGTGTGTCCAAAAAGCAGTTTACAGATGCTAGTGTGTTAGACTTCAAACACAAATGTCAAGTTTTCATATTGACGATGGTTAAAAGCCTCATGGAAAAATGCCCTGTAAAGTATGCTGTTGTTAGGAATGCCGCATGCTTAGATCCAAGATATATGATTCAAGAGGAAGATAAAGCTTACAATAGAATGAAACTGCTTCTTACTTACCTCACACAAATAGGCAAAATAGATGAAAAAAATTGTGATGCCCATTTATTAGAATATAAAAAATTTATTGATACAGTTGTAAAGAAATCACCATCAGAGTTTTCTAAGTTTGATCCGAAGACCACGCGGCTTGATGACTTTTTGTTTCAACATATAGCAAACAACAACAATTTCAAAAATATTTGGAAAGTGATGAAAATGATGATGATTTTTTCTCATGGACAGGCCACTGTAGAAAGGGGCTTCTCTGTTAATAAACAGATAGAAGTGGAGAATATGAAAGATATCTCGTATGTCTCTCAGCGTCGTCTTTATGATTTTATACAGTCTCATGGTGATATCTTAAGTGTCCCAATCACTAAAGAGATGCGTAGAGCAGCATCAGCTGCAAGGATGAAATATACATCTTACCTTGAAGAACAGCGGAAGATGTACCACAACAATTCTACACAGAAAAAGAGAGAAGCTGCTGTGGAGGAGATAGACTTCATGAAAAGTAAAAAAAACTTGCTTACAAAAAGATATAAAAGACTTGGAATCAACAGCAGATACTCAAAGAGATATTGCTGAAAAGGCTGAATCTCAAAGAGATATTGCTTTGTTTATCCAGTCAAATGAATACAGAAAAAGTGCAAGAGAAAAGGCTGCAGATGTAGATCAAATAGAAAAGGATATTGAGAAGAAGAAAAAATAGTTGATGACATTTAATGTTTGATTATTTAAATGAGAAAATATGTAAGTTCAGTTTGTAAGTTAATAAAGTATCAAGAATCACGAACAAGTTCTTAAAAAGCTCTGAAATTTTTTTTGACAAAAGTCCTTAAACATTGTGGTAAATGTACTTAAAAACTCCTTAAAAAGTACTTAATTTTTTTTGACCGAATCTTGTATGAACCATGGTAGTGCAGAGAGAAACTGAGAGGCTCGCATCTTTCCCGAGAGAAACTGAGAGGCTCGCATCTTTCCCGAGAGAAACTGTTCAGCCAATCAGCAAGTGCCAGGCATATGACGTCATTGTTTGCTGGAGCAGATGGGTCTTCTTCATCTTTGGATTGTTTTTCTGTCCGGAAAATAGGATAAATATTGATAAATTGTATATTCTTAACAACAATAACTATTTTAATTAAATGATTATTCAGCAAGATATCTAATGTGCTATTTTTTATTGTCAAAACACCAGCAAAATTAAAAATAATCACTTACATTACTTCAAATTTCCATCAGATGAGAACTTAGCTAAAATTTGGTGCCAATAAAGCAAACGATCAGACAAAATTAATGAAAAGCACAAAAGAATTTGTTCTATACCTTTCACAGATGATGACATAGAAAATTTAAAATCTGTAATTTTTGACCAATATTAAAAAATGGAGCTATTCCATCTAAATAGTTACAAAATGAGAATGAAGTATCAGAAAGAGAACTCTGGTACCAAAATCGAGAAATAAGATTAAGAGCTCTACAACACCTGAAGGATTTGTCACCACCAAGAAATAAAGGTAACAATAATGTACTAACTGTTTGTAAAGAATTGCACGAAACGTTAAAATCATATTGTTTTTATTGAATATCAATACATTTGGAAAAAAAATTATAAAACTATGTTCAGATAAAAAGTCCGTCTTGAATAAATAAAAATTAATCAATGTTTAATGCTTATCAGATTTTATTTATTTTATTTATTTATTTATTTACTTACTTACTTACTTTAGCCACTGAGATAGTCAGTGAAATCACTAAGGTAAGGAAAATAACATCAAAAATTGAAGTGAAACAAAATAAAAATAATATTTTGAAAATGGTGTTAGGAGGATTTTTTTAATGCCATACCTCCAGATATTAATAATTAAATACAGAAAATAGTAAAGAAAATATCACAGCCACAGGACGTGTTTAATAGCAACAGCTTCCATATCCATGATGGCTTAGCAATTATAGCATCGGGACAGTAACACGTAAATCTCGGTTTAGAGTCCAGGCCGTGAAATTTTTCTCTGTTTAAAATAAATACAACAATAAGAATATAAAAAACAAACAATGCAATGTAAATATTCTTTTTTGCTGCATTATTTAGTTGACAATGCTGAGAGTCATGAAATTGTATCCATTCCTTCAGAGCAAACTGATTTAGATGCAGCTACAACACCAAAGCGTAAGTACTGTTATATAATTTGCACTTAACCAAGATTTTATAAAACTAAATTTTGTTTATAAATTTGACAGCTGACTGTAATCAGATGAGGAGAGAAATAGAGGATCTCAAAAAGCAGCTGCAAGCATCAGAGGCACAAAGGATTGGATATTTACAAAAAAAAACAAAAAACAATCCTCTGCTTGAGAAGGAAACTCTCGACATCAGCAAAACAACTAAAGCAAAAACAGGTAGCTGTTGAGCAGTGAAAAAAGAAATGGCAGCACATGAACTTTCAACTGAAAACTCAACGTATAGCTGAAAAGCATTCTGCAATCCTGAAAGAACTTTTTACAGAGTGCCAAATAAAAAAACTGACTATTTCAAAACACGTCCATTGGCAGCAAGATGATATAGTAAAGGCAATCTCTCTGCGTGCAGTAAGCATAAAAAACTTTCAACTACGTTAAGAGAGATGAAAATACCATTGCCATCTTTAACGACTCTGCGAAACTGGACATCTCATTTCTAATGCCAACCAGGAATTTTGACATCTGTTCTTCACCTGCTTGCGAAACAAAATTTCACGCCAGTCCAACGTATAGCTGTTTTATCTTTTGATGACATGAATGTTTACAAGATTGTCCAGTATGATAAAACAGAAGACCAAATATATGGACCCCATAGTCAAATGCAGATGGTAGTTGTCAAAGGCCTTTATGCTAAATGGAAGCAAATTATTTACTATGAATTCAATCAACCAATGACAAAAGAAATTCTGTTTAAAATCATCAAATTACTTCATGAAGACTGCCAAATCAGCATCAAAGCTGTAGTGTGTGATCTGGGAGGCAAAAATGCATTGGTATGGAATGAACTTGACGTCCATCATATAAAACCATACTTCAGTCTATCACTAAAAGCAGATTTCAAAATTTGGGTCTTTGCTAATTGACCACATCTACTGAAATTGTTGCGAAACACTTTCTAGATGATGGAGTAACACTATCCTGTGGAAGAAGATTAGATAAAGGAATAATTGATGAGCTGATAACAAAAACATCTGGTGAAATCAGTACATGCTTCAAGCTCACAAAGAAGCATATTTACCTAATGGGAAAGGACGGGCAATATGTCCGCTATGCAGCTCAACTGTTTTTCCCACACCACTGCAACAACTCTCAAATTTTACTTCTAGGATGAAGCAGCAGCTAATTTTTTTGACACTGCCAATTACTCGTTTGACATCTTCAACTTGAGCATACCGTTCGACGCAACCAACCCGGTGAAGAGTGCATTTGGGAATTACAAATACATGCAAAATAACATCCTGGATAAATGGGATGATTACATGTATCTCAGCCGGTTTGGTAGAAGAAAATCACTATTATCTTTTCAGAGAAGAATGCTGCAAAACATCAAAGCATTGAAAGGTCTTGCAGAAAATTTGAAAATATAGAATTTTTCACCACCAAGGAGACTAAATCAAGATGTGATGGAACATGGTTTTGGCCAAATTTGTGGAATTGAGGCTTTAATGACCACCCAGGCCCTGTAGATGCAAAAAATAGAATCCGTCTACTTCTACAAGGTGCTAATTCTTCTAGCATCTCAAGGGCAAGTCCTGTAGAATGTGATGAGGAAAACAGTGATCGGCTGATATCAGCAAGCCTTCTATCTCTGCTCAACAAACCATCTGAAATGAGAAATAAAGAATCAGAAGACCCAGAAGTTTTCGTGCTCAGGCCTTATCTTTAGGAGGCTTTGGCCGTACCCAGAAATTCTTTTCGGGGGGGGGGGACCCGGCAGAAGAAAGTTAGAAGAAGTACTATTAGAACTATAATTATTATCAATAAGACCAATTCCTAGGGGGGGGGGCTGCAGCTAGCACTATTAATATACTATTTATTCTATTTCAGCAATTTTAATACTTTATTATTATTAATAATAATAATAATAATAATAATAATATGTCGAACCTTCCTATATCGAGTCATCCCCCCCCTAAAGAAAAAAAATGTTAATAGAATAATTGAACAATTAAAACTAGATGGATGATATTCTGCATTAATACGTTTGTTTTGTTTAATACTTATAAGGTATGCGAACAACTAATGATCGGAACAACGGGATAGAAAATTACATTTACATTACCTTATAGTATCCAAAACTTATTGTTGGTGAGTATTTGCAAAAACACTTTCTCGTTTTTCATGAATGAACTCGTTTTCTGTTGTAGAATTTTTTTCAGTATGTTATTATTAGACAGTGTAAGTAAGGAAAGTTAAAATCAAAGCATAAGTTAAATTTTATAATTCATCAAATTCATCAACTTCAGGTAACCCCGAAACGAAATGACTTGCTTTGAGAAGAGCAATTAAAGATAGCAACAACTCATTCACATCATACCTTAAAGAGGAAACATTTAACAAACAAAAAAAATTCTATAATTTACATTTAAAAATAAAAAGACCTTAAAAATATTTCTAGTTTTTGAGGTAATGCTGCTAAACTTATATTTTATTCAGCAACAATTTGTGAAATTATGTATATGGTTTAAAGTCAGTATAGGTGATGTTTTACAAAAATGCAGTAAATTAATTAAATGAAGTGAAAATCATATCTGACTTCTCCTGCTTCAACCACTCTTCAAAATAAATAAAAATATGCATGTCAAAAAGACTGCTTTGTTAATTTGATTGACACCATCTTCATGCATTGTGCTGTGTATTGCGTGTTTGCTGATCTAATTTAGCACACTGCAGCAGCTTGTTGATATGCCTGATGCAGATGAATGTTCATACGCGGGCATACAGCGATTCACTTTGTGATGTACTCTTGGAAACTTCCATGTTAATTGATCGATTAAAGTTTGAACTACATTTGGAGATTTGTTTACTGATAACAGAACATTTCCAAAATTTTCTGCTTGACTGTGCAAAAGACAGAAGACCACTTCAAACATTCGAATTTGATGAAGCCAGTTCGCAGATGGCTCAAACAAGCCTCCTGAATAACGCACTTGACTAAGCCATATGGGAACCTCTGCGCATTTCGTGGTTTTGTGGCCTAATGTGCTATCATAGTCTTTGCATTTAAATGCAATATAACCTGCAAGGTATGCAAAACCTTCAGTGGAAGAAACTTCAGTGTGAAAGTAAGTTGGAGGAAATGAAGAAACAGAGAACAGAATATAAATGCAACTAACAAGGGAATCCCACGAACATGTATATCACAGATTTCTACCAAATTGAAATATGTTACTCATCTGAAGCTACTATAGATGCTTGCAAAACAAGAGAGTGCGAAATTGTGTTTCTTTCAAAATAAACCGCGAAAACGAAAAAATTTCAGCATACGTAGCCATACAAAGACTCCATTGTTAAAGCGGTTAGGCCATAGAATAACATAGAATGGACAGCTCAGCATTTCGAAGGTAGTGACCTTGAAGCAGCGCTCCTAATGGATGGGTGTAATCTGCCGGCTATTTAGCCTGCATTTCTATGGAGCATACTACGACTTTTTCAGGCACGTACCCAAGAATTTTAACAGGGGAGGTCGAACTCTCGATTTATTGGCCCTTTTGTTCGAATAATTCATTCTTTTTATTATGTTTTAATTACAATAATATTAATTAAAAATGAACATATTTCAGTGATATTTTAGTAAAATTGCTTGTGAATGTTATGTTATTATACATTGTTGATATAAAAAAAAAATCAATCTCCTTACAATATTCAGATTTCATTTTTGTGAAAAAAAATCTTATAATAAAAATTAAAAAACAGTGAAAAGAAATAAAATTAAAATCGCAAGCCCTTTCTGTCTGTAATTAATGGAAACTGCCAAGATCAAAAGAAAGCTTGAAGTGAATGACATGTAATCTATCTGTGTCAAGAAAAATATTTTTTCTATGGAGGAAAAATAGATATTCGCCTAATTAAATGCACTTGAGTAACTTGCTTGGCAATCAGCTGACTGGCTGTTAAGTTTGGGAACCGGACATATGCCACACCGGACATTCACCACACTGGACATTTGCCACATCTAACTGCTTCAGTATCCTTCTTGTTCAGAGAAATTCTTGTATCCTTCTTGTAATTAATAACTATAAAAGAAAAACAACTAACTAGTCATGTACGGAAAATAAAATTTTTTTTTATTAAGTAAAAGGTAAACAATAATACTAGAGTGTA
>JAHWFO010093001.1:125343-162015 GCA_023313115.1 Rhysida immarginata | reverse complement strand
GTTTTATAAAATTGTTGTGGTTAAAGAGTTATTTTGTCGTTATTTCATTGTCAATATCCACATACAACCTCTTATTTCGGATCGTCATATTTTACGAGTATTAAATATGTCTTCCGATTACTTATCTGAAAAGACCTGTTGGACAGAAACGAGTGAACTAGACTAATTAAATCATGTGGGAAGCCATCAGTTATCTTTTTATAAATAAGGCCTTCATGCCAGACCTGATCAAAGGCTTTATGAACATCTAAGAAGATGACGCCGCAATACTTAGAAAGATTAAGGGAAGTGTTAACATCCGCTATAAGTCTCCAAACTTGGAGCTGGCAAGAATGATCCGCGCGAAAACCAAATTGTTCTGCACGGATGAGATTATTGGTTGTGGAGAAATCTAAGAATCTTGTGAGAATTGTTCTCTCCAAGACTTTGGATATAGAAGACAGTAAGCTGATGGGCCTGTAGTTTACAGGGTTTGCAGAATTTTGACCGGGTTTAGGAATACTTAGGACAACAGACTGTTTCCATATATCCGGAAAGTAACAGTTATCCCAACACTCGTTTATAATTTTAGTGATATCACCAGTTATATTTAGTGGTACGTTTTTTAAGACATTGTTTTTAATAGTGTGTTTACCTGGTGCCTTCTTTTGCTTGAGTTTCTTAAAGCAATTTTGAATCTCAGCTACCTGAATATTATGTTTGGCCACATGATGGTTATTGTTGTAATACTTTGTTATGCTGCTTTCTACCATTTTGGATATTTCTAGTCCTTCTGGACGATCATCCTTTGGAGTCACAAATTGTTGTTTAAGTGAATCAGCACTAAACTGTGCTTTGTCTTGGTCATTAGTTATAAAATGTCCATTAGTGTCTAAAAGCAGTGGTATGTTCATGGCCTTTTTGTTTTGTAAGGCTCGAATCATGCACCAGATAGAATTGTCCTGGGTTGACAAACTCTTCATCTTCTCATTCCATCTCTCGTTACGAAGTTTATTTACTTCCTCATGTACTTTTCTCGTAAGTCGGTTATATTTGGTTTTAAGCCAAGGCTCTCGTGTTCGGTGCCATTGCCTCCTTAACCTGTTTCTTTGGTCTATTAGATACTTGATTGCTGGAGTAAGATCGAGATGATCAGACCGTTTCACGTCTACTGGAGAAGCACAAGCATTGATGGCATCAGTAATATGTGTAGTGACCCTTTCAACATTTGTCTAACTCCTCCATGCTATGCACGTCATTGAGTAGATTACTGTCATGTTTGAGAAGATCTCTGAAAAGTTTCCAATCTTGTTTAAGCCCCATTTGTTCTCTGAAGTCAATATTGAGATTTTCAAAATTCAGTGCGACCGGTTTATGATCTGAAGATAAATCATCAACAGTAAAAATATCGAATGGCTTATAGAAGCCTTTCAGCAACACAATATCAAGGACATCACTTGTAGGTGAGTGGTCACAGTAATACGTGTCGTTTACAGGACCTAACGCAATGATATCAGTTTTGCTCTGTATATATCTATATAATATGACACCGTTCTGATTATGACGTTTGGAGTTCCACTGCAAGTGCTTAGCATTCAAGTCTCCCGCCATTACCACTGGGATATTCCCAGAGAATAGCTCATCGAGCTCATCAACATCGATCTTATGCTTGGGAGAGTTGTAAAGAGCCAGGAATTTAACATCACCAACAATAGTATCTGTGATAATAACAGAAGCAACCTCCATTCCTGTATATATTCGAATGAGGTCTTCCTGATGCTGAATGCCTTTTTTAACGATAATTGCTGCACCTCCAGATGAGCCCTTGACATTGGGAGTAACAATTCTATCTTTGCGTTAGACACTGTAGCCCGGGATACTGAAGTCTTGGCCCGGCTTTAGATGTGTCGCACAAATAAATGCCACATCTATATCCCATTTAATCAAATAGTTATAAAACTCAATACACCTCCAGGGAATTCCCCTGGCGTTCCATATGATGCAATGAAGCTTACCTCTGTTAATAATAGTATAGCGTCGATCAGCCATAATCTCAGTGTTTGGTCGTATGAATTCCACTCATTTGTGGGTACTTTTTGCCTTATTCATTTTACTGCCTAGTTGTATGCACATGTCTTGTACGTCATTCATGTTAAATCTTTTATCCGTTTTCAAGACTACTGAGGCATAGGATGTCGCCGGAGTAACTTTGGTCGGGATTCGTTTGACTTGCGGATATTTTGGGCGTTTTGTATAACTGGATTTGGAGTATCTTGTACACTTTGGAGGATCTTGTCCTTTAATATTTGGGCAGTCTCGTGACTGGTGGTCTTTAGCACATTTGTTAAAGCGAGGGGCTTCAGTACACTCTAGAGATATATGACCACATCGTAAGCAGTTAAAGCACTGTAATGATCTCTTATTTCCATGGAACATTTCGATGGATACAGCTAAGCTTCTTATGCGAGTAACATCTTAGGGTCTTGTTGTGCTCTGTGTTCACTAACAGGATCAGAATCATGGGCATATCTATGGATCCTTTAGATTTTTTAAGTCTAATCACTTTCTCAGCAAAATGATTGACCTTTTTTTAGGTCTTCCTTAAAATCGTCAAGATCATAGGTCCCGTCTACATTTCGTATAACGTATTTGAGGACTTTTTCCGATTTAAGTTGATGATGCTGAATCTTTAGCACGTTATCAGCCTTTATGCCAGACACCAGTTTACTATGCCTTTCCTCGTCATGACACCTTACATTGATCGTCTCTGCTCTGCCTGTGTGTATAGTAATTTGGTTAATCGCCACATGCTTTCGAATCTCGCCCAGGATTTGCTTGATTGGCTGACCGTGAGTATGTATTATGATTGGCGGAATATAGGAGCTGCTCTTGGTATTTGGCTTTTCAACATATTTTCGCTGTTCGGACAGCTCTGAGATGTGTGTCTGGATAAATGGCATTAAGTCAAGACTGTTCACTGTGGGTGTTGGACTCCGCCAAGGGTGCGTAATGCCGCCCCTCTTGTTCATTATCTTTATGGACTGGATAGACAGGGCAGCCGAGGCGATGAGCGTGTTTGTGTGGGTGACTGCCTGGTGGAGAGGTTGCTCTTTGCTGACGACCTTGTCCTCCTTGGGTCTTCTCGCACGAACCTTCAGCATGCACTAGACCGGTTTACAGCCAAATGTGAAGAAGCTGGGATGAAGATCAGTGTGGCTAAAACTGAGAGGTTCTGGTCCTTTCAAGACAGCCTGCTCAGTGCGCTCTCCATGTTAGGGGATCCTCATTGAGACAGGTGGAGAAATTCAAGTATCTCGGGATTGCATTCACGAGTGATGGACTGTAGGAGAAAGAAATGGATGCTCGGATCGGTGCAGCAAGCTGTGTCAGAAGTGAACTGTGGCGATCTGTGGTAACGAAACGCGAGCTGGGTAACAAAGCCAAGCTCTCCTTCTTCAAATATATCTTTGTCCCCATTCTCACCTATGGTCATGAGGCTTGGGGTAATGACCGAAAGAGTGCGATCGCGGATACAAGCGGCCAAAATGAGATTTCTGAGAGGTGTGGCAGGTGTTACCCTACTAGATAGAGTGTACAGCAGCACAATAAGGGAGTCTTTAGGTGTTGAGCCGCTACTTCTCCGCATTGAGAAATCTCAGTTGCGCTGGTATGGCCACGTGATACGGATTCCGCAAACTGGTTTTCCTAGGCAGTTGTTATTTTTCAAGCCGGTGGGTAAGAGACCAGGGGTCGGCCTTGAACCAGGTGGCTAGACTGCATGGAGAATTTGGGTTCGAGTCGCATGGGTATTACCAGGGAGGACATGCACCTGATGGCAGAAGATCACGATCGGTGAAGATCCTCCATAGGGCTGCTGCCCCCGCGACCCTAACGGATAAGCGGGTTTGAAAAGTAAGTAAGCAAGTCGGACTTGCTTTCTCGAAAAGCAACAGCGATTGTATCATTTATATCAACAACATCCTTGATGTTGTTAATTTTCAACGCTTTTTTAGCCTTTTTGGAGTTTGCAATTATCCATTTATCCGTATCATTGTATAGCCGTTTGCGATTCGTACTAATCGGGTTTTTGCTATCGTTGTCATTACTCCCTGAGCCGGAGGGGATAGTTTCCATAGGCTGAGGTTTCACACTCTATTTCATTAGAGTCTCTTAGATAGTCAGAAGTTTCATGTGCAGGCTGATTACCTTTCATTGACAGAGCAGAGAATTGATCTATGAGGAACTGCTCCATCTTATTAAAATTCTTGTTGGCCTCATTATGTGCTTCAGAAATTTCAGCATTCATACTAGCAATTTTATCGTGTATTTCCTTTATGTTTGTTTTTAGTGACTCATAAAGAAAAGACCCTTTATATCGCCATAAGTATATTTGCCATCACTTGTTTTTTGGCTTGCAATGCCACTTAACACTTTGTCTGTGTCTGGCATTATGATAAAATTTAAAATAAGTAAAAAATAGTCAGGACTGCTAGCCCTGAAAAGGGCTTTTCCAGAATACTATCCGTCGAAAAAACAGCCTTAAGGAATAGAGTATAAAATACCGCTGACCTTAAAAGAATGCGTCTTCAATGAACGTTCCATCTCCAGTCTATACCATCAAGAGATCTTCGAGGTCAATCTCTGGTCCTGAGATCAATGTGTATCGAATTTTCAGTTGCCAAAATTGTAGCTTTTATGCAAAAAATGTGCCTGTCTGACAGCCAATGACAAAAAACTGATAAGATGTTTTAAATTAGGTTTGCTTGATTGGCCTACAGTCGAGTCGAGGCGATTCTGGATAAAAGTGCTTTCCGTTTATAAGAGTCTCATTTAATCATTTTTAATCCTATCATAGTTTTACAACAGTAAATGCCTAAAAATTTTAAAAAGAATTACTAAGTAGGTGCTTTGTCAACTATCGCGATAGTATCAACTTACTTGACTATTCGATAGTAGGGCTATCGATAGTTAAAAACTAGCGATAGTATCGCTATCGATAGTACTATCGCCCATTTCTAATCGAAAGGCCAATGTATATAATACTAAAATACTACCATATATATTTAAAATAAACTTAACAAATAATATAAAATATATTTAGTGAATAGTAAATATCGATTAGGTTCTCCTTTGTTCACAAATTAAAATCGAAAACCACGATTTTTTTTCTACTCTAAATCGCTCTGCAATTTTGATTTCTAAACGACCGCGGAGGACCACGGAATGACCCAGCTCAGAGCAGGGTCTCGTGCAGTCGCCCGTGGGCGCCCTTGGTCGAGAGCAGGGCATTTTTGAGACGCTTTCATTTCGACCATGCATGCCTCATGGAGACGTGTTGGGCACGAGTGGCCGCGAATGGTCGCCACGCGGTTAGTTTTCAGATACGCCCTTAGTATTATTTACTGTCTAACCCTTCTGGTCTAAATTAGGTTTTTAACTTCCAATTGATTTGGGAACTGTTCAGCAGAGGAACACTTCAGCGAAGGAATAGGCCAGTTCAGCGAAATTCCTTGCGTCCTCTTTTCTTTCTATTCTTTCTATAAATTTCAAATAAAACATACATGAATATACATGACAATTAAAAACTATACATATAAAAATCAATGTTACTTCAATATTTGCACCACACTCAAAGTTATGTAGTTATTAAAGAAATTTAAAATTAAACCAGTTAAATTTAATGCAATGTACAATGTAATCCTTTGTATGTTAGTTTTTTTGAATGTTAGTTTTTGTTTGAATGTTGTAGTTTTAGGCTATTTATTAATTAAGAAACGCTTAGCCAATCTAGAAAAGACGATGCAAAGACATTTAAATAGTTGTCGTGCATATAAAAATTAGAATAAAATTTTTTATTCTAATTATATTCTAAGTAATCTAAAAAATTAGAATAAATTTGTTTTTTATTAATTTTTTTATTAGGCAACGATATGTGGCTGCAGAGGGTAGACAAATATATTTTTCAGAAATAGTGGTGGGTGAGAAATAAATTCTTTTATTTTTTTGCGTTTTCTCCGAATGAATTTTGTCTGGTTGCATTTTGTCCTACACCCTAGAGGCCACTTGGCTTCCTGTGTTACAACTTCATCAATTGTCTCAGGATTCTGCTTCGAGCAAGAAAATAGAAGGGATTTTGTGCTTCAGGAATTCTAAGAGATAATTCCAATTTATTAGGAGAAAGGCTTGTATCCTTCGAGCATAAAATTTATTTTTATGCTCGAAGCCTGTATCAAAAGAGGACGGAAATCCAAATTCTGATGACAATTTGGAACCAGAAGATGAAGACAAAGAAATCGAGACACCCATAATGCGAGGCGTTATTACGTTTTATGAAACTTTTTATACCGTTTCTGAAGATTCTAATTTTGATGGATTCTGAAAATTGTAATAAATTTAGTTTTTTATTTAAATGAAACGTGGTTGATTTTATTATTTATCTACTAATTCTGTGGTTTACGCACAAGTGTTGCCATGATTAGGACTATTTATGTAAAGCGTATTTCACACCTTACATTTATAAAGAAGACTTACAACTAAAATGAAGTTTTATCAAAGTTTTTTTAATAACATTCAAGGATAGATTGCTTTTGAGCTGCGACTCTTACGATATATATATATATTTTTTACATATTCTTTTAATCATTTTTTTGTAAGTGAGAAATGCTGGAATATATTTCTTTTATTACCCCCTTCCGCCAATCTGTCCTTAATTCCGCTGAAGTGTACCCGTTACTCCAGTTTCGCGGAACTGTCCTCCGCTCATGTGTCCCATAAGGGGGTAGAGGAAGGGGAGCAATACCCTTCTTTTATTTTAGAATGGTTATACCTCACACCTCCCCCATGAAATGGTCATCTCTCGGGCCCCTAACGCACGTGAAGCCCAGGTATTACCGGGACCATCGTGATCTTTTTTTTTTTTCATGGTAAAGTAGGAAAAAAAGATCATGATGGCCCTGGTATTACTTTAGTTAGTTCCTAAATTATCAATTGTAAATATAGAAAACAAAGTTACGGTTGCATTTTTTTTTATTATAACAGTCTGTTCAGTGCCCCATATGTATAAAGAATCCCTCCTAACGATAATGGGCTCAAATCTATGTTAATTAATTTGGATAAAGGTAATATACATGTATAAACATTGTTAACCTAAGAAACAAGCCTCGAAGAACGTAATTAAGTGAACTGGTATTTTACTTATATGGCACTTATGGAGGAATTAAGACAAAATTTTTGTTATTCATTTAAATTCTCTCATTTTTCTAGTACAGAATAGTATTATAAAAAAGAAGACAAAATAAAAAATTTCATCGATCTATCTTCAGTAGTTTCAAAGACACAGCCATTGTGAAATTTTGGATCTATCTTAAGTAATTGATAAAAAAAAATGTAATGAATATTTTACAATGTTACTTTTTTATTTCTATAGTAGAAACCGTATATTACTCAATAAGATATTTAGTAATTTGTTAATAATGCTTCATGGAAAAAATAAACACTATTTTAAAAACATTTTTCACCATTTTAGGTAGAAAATAGTTTTTATAAATTTTTGTTCTTAAAAATAAGGATTTTTCTCATTGAAAGACATATGGATTGAATTTCTCATATGTCTTTCATTTAGTATAACAATTTTCATAAACATATCTGTATTTAATGATGCCATTTAATTCTGCGCAAGCTCATGATGTTGGACATAAGTAGCATTTTGAGAAAGATGCTTTAACGATTTGAAACCGAATTCAGACAAAATACACATGTTAGAAATGTTTAATAATTTTTATTTATATTAATTGGAGTTATGTAGAACAAATAACATAATATTCTTTCCATTGTGTTAAAATTAAAACTATAATAATATGTATTGAGAATAGTGCATATTAGAGTCCTGTTTTTTTTGTTGTTTTTTACCTGTATATGCCATAAATGTGGCTTAATCCCCTCTTGATCTGACTTATTCAATTTAAAAGAATCCATACAAGTATCTACTGCACATTAAAATTATTTTAAATATGTCAGAGCACATATAGTAATTGAATATCTTGAACAGCCCATATCTGATAAATATTTACAAATTATGTATTACTCCTTCATTGATTATTAATATATGATTATGAAATTTTTGGAAAAATAAATACTAAATTCTTCACTGCTGTTTATTGTACAAGTCAAAAAGAAAATTTTAAAATCACTTATACTTAAGATTATAGATTTCTTACAAGTTTATAAAACACCCAAAAACCCTAATGAGATGAAAAAGAATTTGATGAATGATATCCTCAATGCAACAATTAATATACAGTTAAGTTCCATAAACCTCCACAGATATTCTTTAATAGTCAAGAAGAATGATGGATGTATTTCTCTGTTTTCCTGTCAATGACTAGTTGAGGGAGGGGAGGGGTGTATATATTCTGGTAGTAGAGTATAATTTTAAAAGAAAATTAGCCTAAATTTTCAGGCCTAGGGTATACACATTACTTTACATTTTTCTCCCAATATTTAACTTATTGTATGCAATTGTATTTTCGTTTTTTCAAAAGAATATTTTCTTATTATCTAAGATGACAAACGACACAGTAGTATTGAGAATAAAAAAATATTAAATCTTCCAGTAATATGAACTTATTTTATTAATCTTATTTAACTATAATTTTCATTCTCGTGAATATAAAGAAATAAACATAGATTACAGATTAACAGTCTCTTAGTTTATTACTTAGATATCATCACTTAGGTGGAAGCATACAAGAAACTAATTTTGACGTTTAAGCATACGAGAAACAAGTCTCCCCCTCCCCTCCCTTTCATCCATTCCTGGCCCACGTTTCGCATTAAACGTGTTTATCCAAAATTATTGATTGTGTACTGATTTAGTTGTTATGTAATGCCAATAATCCGTCCTATTTTCGTTAGGATCCATTTTTTCACAGTCTGGTTGGGATAGAAACTTGTCTTCTGGGAATATGCTGCGTTTAGAGAGAAGATCGGTGGCTGCTGCTTCTTCTACTTATTTCTAAGAGCTCGTATCAACTAACGAAACATGCACGATCCATAAAATCAAATAGAGCTCTTATGTACGTATAGTATGTACTTTTAGATGACTATTTAATACATGTTTTTGTAATCAGTCTTCCAAAATTTCAATTTAATCGACGTGTCGCGATGACCAGTTCAGCGGGCGTCCATTTTAAGCTATTAGAGAAAGCAGAAGATGAGATAGGTGCAGACATGTGCATTAACGATCAGTAATAACGATGATGATTTATAAAATTGATAAATAAAACGATTTTGCACCTTCAAATAATGTTAAATTTTTCATTTAAAAATAAGGAAAATTTTCCTTGGAATGTTTATATTGAGTGACAAAAAACGCTTTTGGCGCTGCGTTTTCATTTAGGAGAAATAAATTCTTTTCGATGCGAGTGTTGAACTTTTCACCATAGATGTAAGGTTAAAAGCTATAAATATATAAAAAAAAATTGCAGACACCTGCTAAAAAATCAAGTTTCAATCATATGGGCATAAAATACGCACCAATCGAAAGAAAAAGCTTGAATGCAGATACGTTTTTTCTGGTGTGCTGATATCTGTTAAAATATTTTTGTGAGAACTGCTTAAATTCGTGTTCCCATTTCAAATAATAGGGCATTCGCGCTAGGCTGTCGCAGAGACCGACTTCCTAAATTCCTGGGTATGATTGAAACGGTAAAACTTTGAGTAAAATTCAAGTGTGGATTATTTCCTGTTGATGACTGTACATTAAAAAACGATGCTAATCTGCAGACAGTATTCAAGAAATACTACGTAGTGGAATCGTGGCTCTCAAATGCTCGAACCTTCTTGATCCCACTTGCTAGACTGGTTTTTTCTTTTGTGTTTCAGAAGATTTTATTTTTCGAACTAATGTCAATTTAAACCCTAATAAAAGCCAATTAACTTGTATTTAAGTTATTTTCAGAATTTTCTGGTTGTACATCCCTATCAATAATGTTAACTTAGACCAGACTTAGAACCAAAATACATTAGGATGAATTGAGATTAATATCAGATCGCATTTTTGCATTTATTTAAGAAACATATCAGTGTTTTTCCGACTAAAATTCTGTGAAAGCTCTTATCTTCCTAGTGATCAGTCATTAGGCAACCGTTTTGAACGTCGGAGTTACCTAAGCTATTTCTGTGAAAATGATATGTCATTGGTGAAACCCCGCCCATAGAGCCCAAGTCTGCAGAGTTGCCGAATGTGCGTTGACAACTCACATGAGTTGGGAGTGTCACATGGTACAAACACGAATCAGGGAAGAGGGAGAACAGGCAGCGAAGTTCGTAACTGATTCAATGCTATTTAAGTGTTAATAAAAACAGCACCACTGATCTGCAATGTCTGGGACATGAGTTAATCGACTGTTACTTTGACCCCTCCATAACGTGACTGGTGGCTGTCTCCCTCCTACCTGGCTGTTCTCTCTATTCTATTTTCACTTTCCTCTTTGAATTAACTTCTTTAATTCCCTGCTTTCCGATTGGAATTTCTGCACGTTTCATTCCACAATACCTTGCTAAATGCCAATGCCATCAATAAATATTATAAAAGCAGCACAAATTCATTTGCACTCACGATGGAGATGTATTATATATCCATCGTGCTTGTACTGACAGCAGTTGCAGGCAGGCAGTTAGTCGATTCCATATCTGGGTTAGAGGTTAAAGCAGAGACTTTCTTTTACGATCTCTGGGTTTAAGGTTAAAGGGACTAACATTTTATGTCCCAAACGTTAGGATCGCTAGGTGTATCTTTATTCCAACAAAAGAGCATCACTTCACTTCCCGTTCTCCATCTTCCCTGCACGAATGATCAGACAGAAAAAAAACAGTCTTTTCCTTCTCCTCATGTGAGTTGTCAAATCACGTGAGTAGACCTTGTGAGATAGCAACGCACAAAAAAAAAAGAAAAAACATGGCCGACGTATTCGCTATTCTGCATTCTATCGCAGCATTGGAATCAACCGAAAGGCATTGTGTGAGGAGGCAAGGAGCTTTACGAACGCGTATTGATGCATTCGAACTTCATGAACATTTTCGTCACTTATTTCGACTATCAAAGGATTTGGCAAAAATTTTGATAGATAACCTTCGACCGATTTTAGGGGATCAAACTCGAAGATCAGCATTAAGCCTACAAAACAAAGGGATAATTTATACTATCTGCACAATCGCCAATGACTAATCACGCGACCAAGGTAAATGACATTTTTATTAATTTAGCCTTTTACTCGTAACCAAATAGAAAAGGGGTTATATATCAGCTGGTTAGAGAGGCGGGGAGAGCTTTAAAACATCATTTCACTTACCTTGGTCGCACGATTGTGCGGGTAGTGCAAATTAATCCTATTTTCCATTCCCTATTTGATTTCGTTGCTCCGACGCAAGAATTCAATTTCCTTCCTGTAGTTCTTTGTAAACTCGTTATCGAATTCTCTTGTATACATTCGTATATTATTTTCAGTAAAATAAAATTGCTCATCATTTCATTGCTTTATTTTTCGTTTTGCTCATCTGTGATTTTTTTCTTTTCTCTCCATACTGAGCGATCATTTGGGAACAGTTTCCGCTTATTTGATTGGTTCTTGATGAATAGTCTCGATTCCAGATGCTTAGAAATGTGGAAACTCGTGTGAGTGTGACGTACGTACTCACCAGTCGTGTCGTTTTGTACTTTGAACTGCAGAATAGTATTCATGTGAGTCGAAATCTCACAAGTAAGATAGTGTATGTGAGATTGATTGCAACACGAAAATTTTGAGAATAGGGCCCCTGGTATAAGGGTGTGTTCATGATTGTCAACGACAGTTGAGGTTGATGTCGGCACGAGTTGGCATTAGTCATGCAGCAGTTTTTAGGGCAAACTGTTCTTATTTGAACTCAAATCACGTGACTCGTTGACAACTGCTCGTGGATCACAGTGTGACTTGCGTCAATTGCAACATATTGCAACTTGTTCGTTTCAAACCCCCTCCAAGTGGCCAGGAGATCCCATGTTGCCACATGGTGAATCGACCACGTTATGAGGAGTTCCCACCAGCGACGCCAGACGGCGCCACGGTCAGAGCGGGCGTATACCAATCAGGAACGTGCGTTCGCGCAGGGGCAGATGGGAGATGGTTTTGAAGGATATAGCGGGGGTCCCCTAACGAGTATGCAGGCGAGAGCAGAGTATCCTGACTGAATGTATCGACTCACTGCTTCTTCGGACCAGACCTCCAGGACCTCAGAATCTCAGTAAGTACCCCTTTGCTATGATATCCATTACTGCCTTCGACAAATAGTGTATCGTGCCTGCTTCTGACCATGTGCTGGGATAGCGCTGTTTATGATATCGTTGAATTGACATTCAGGGTTAATATTCCCCTCTCTTTCCCCCATGCAAAGAGGGGCATGCAACACCCTCTGTGTTGAACTAGCCTATACATTCTGTAATGTGAATTTTATACATGTTGCATATATCTCATATTTTGTACTTTCCAAATTCTCTCTATACTTCTATCTGATTACATTAATTAAACTTATATCGCGAATTTACTACTGCCTGTTGACCCTTATTATTATATATAATTATTTCAATAAACATTTATTGGAATATCACAATGGCACCCGAACTAAATGCAGAAGGCAATCAGGGCAATCCTATGACAGCAGTCAAAAGCGATTCAATAGTGGGTTTCACAAACCTTGTCCCGACATTTTCCGGTGATGAGGGGTCCGTATCTTCGCGGGCGTTCTTCGATGCCATGGAGACTGTGACCCAGATTACGGGGTGGCCGGAATCAGTGGTGCTGAGTGTAGTCCGATCGAAAATAAAAGGGAAAGCCGCGGATCAGTATAACGAACATTGCTTCTCTGAAAGTACGACGTATTCGGAGGTAAAGGTCTCTTGTTAGAGTTATTCCCTAGGATAGAACACTTAGCTAATGCTGAATTAAACTTCTGTCAGACTACTCAAAAACACAATGAAACTGTTCGTCAATATGCGAACAGACTATGCATGCTTTTTCGCCACATGGTAGCCGCTGATGAGGGATTTAAAAATAGACGGGATACAACATTATTATTAAAAATCAAGAAAACTGTTAGGCAAGAGCTTAGAATGGTCTTTATGTGTAAAAACCCAAGATCCTTTCAAGAAGACATTGACATAGCTGATGATGCGGAACAAATCGGTCTAAAAATCCGCAACGCTTCGAATAACGTCGAAGCACTGAAAAATAGTAGCACTGAAAAGGTTACCAAGGTGTCAGTAGACATTGTAGCGACGATAGATGAAAAACCTATTGTAGCATAAGAAACTGATTGAAGCTCAAAACTGGCAAATAATGCACCTAAAAGCACAGATTGCCGCTTTAGAAGGGGGTGGAAAGAATAAGCAGAAGCAATGCAGGCAACTTCGTCCGAGTGTATGCTGGAAGTGTAATAACCCTGACGACATATCCAAAAACTGTCCATTAAACTTACTAGTGCTGATCAGGCAGCCACAGATCGGCCCATTACGAACCTATCAAATGAAGTTTTAGCCCAAAGAGGCTCTAATGACCTGTTTTATATAGGGAGGATGACTATCCTTATGATTATAAATACCGAGAGTGAAATATCGCTTATTCATCATGAAATTGTACATGCTCTGGGCAATAAGGTTACGCATAGTCATGAGAACATTATTCTATTGGGCATCACCAACTCCAGGTCAGTCAGTCAAGTCATTATAGCAGATTTTGACATAGGTAATACCTGCCTTAAGAACTGGCGGTTCCTGGTGCATGATTTCAGGGATAGGGCATACAAAGGAATCCTGGGTAATGATCTCATAGGCACCGCGAAATTCGAATTTAAAGACGGCCAAGGGAAGGAGATTGTTTTTGCCCAGAACATGGTTATTGATCAGATCGAAAAAGGGAACGTGGACCAGGCCTATGAAAAACGATTCCATGAGCTTTTAAAGGATAATATCGACAATTTCGCTGAAGAAATTGAAGCCTATCTGGTGTGAAGGATCTGGTGGTAGAATTTGATATTGACAAGTCATATCCCATATTTGTTAGACAGTACCCAATCCCCAAAATACACTTGAATGATCTTAATGGAAAGATCGATTCATACTTAAAGGCGGGCATTATTGAAAGTAGCAGGTCGAGGTAGAACTTCCCCATTCATGTCAAAAAGGACAAAGGGGATATACGGGTGACCCTCGATCTTAGGAAAGTCAACGACGTTACTACTGCCCTGAACTACCTGATGCCCAGGATCCATGACATCCTATGTGAACTGCACGAATACAAATACTTCAGCGTGCTCGATCTCAACTCAGGTTATTACCAATTACCTTTTGCCCCACACCTCCGCCAGTGCTTTGCCTTTCAGACACGATAGGGCAAGTATCAGTTGACGCAGATGCCACAGGGTGCTAAAAATTCGGCCCATACGTTTCAATCTTATATGACGGATCTGCTCTACGAATGATTATACAAAAACCTGCATGTGTTCCAGGATGATATTCTAATTTATACCAATTATGAAGACGAACACCTAGAATTACTTGAGTGGGTATTCGGGATCTTCAAAAGGAATAACCTAAAATTGAAACTATCAAAATGCAGACTCATGATGGATAAGGTACTCTACCTAGGGCACGTGATATCCCGTGAGAGCTTGATCCCGGATCCGGCTAATGTGACAGCCATCGCTGCTCTTGAAGCTTCTCGAACAGTTAAGCAGGTACGCTCCTTCATTGGGGCTGTCAACTTCTGCCGCCCATTTATAGAGAACATGTCTAAGATCATAAATCCTTTAACTGCCCTAACCAGAAAAGATGTAAAATTCCATTGGTCGCACTAGTGTCAGAGGGCATTCGATTCATTTAAGGCTGCGATTATACAACTCACCCTGGTTTTTATCCCCCCCCCCCCCCCAGATTACAGCAGGCCATTTTTCCTTTGCACTGATGCCTCTGCCGAGGTTTTGGGGCTGTGCTACAGCAGGAAACGGAGCTAGGTGTTAGACCAAAAGGGAAGAACAAATTAGGCCACAAATATGGGGGTCCGTATCGAATTACTCATAAATTAAGCCCGTGCGTTCGCGCAGGGGCAGATGGGAGATGGTTTTGAAGGATATAGCAGGGGTCCCCTAATGAGTATGCAGGCGAGAGCAGAGTATCCTGATTGAATGTATCGGCTCACTGCTTCTTTGGACCAGACCTCCAAGACCTCGGAATATCAGTAAGTACCCCTTTGCTATAATCTCCATTACCGCCTGCGACAAATAGTGTATCGCACCTGGTTCTGACCTTGTGCTGGGATAGTGCCATTTATGATAACATTGACTTGACATTCGGGGTTAATGTACGCCCCTTTTTTCTGTTATCCTCTTTGTTGATTGGTTTGGTTTTTTGGTATTAACGTCCCTTTCAACTGCATGGTAATTTAAGGACGGCGTTATAGGAGCCTCAAATTTTGCCTTGCAAGGGTTCTTTAACGTGCAGCCGGCAAACGACTACACGTGACTGAAGGAAGTGCGTGATCTCAGGATTTCCCCCTGAAAAATCCTCGTCGTCCTCGGCCAGGATCGAACCCGCGTACTCGGGCATCAGAGACGATCACGCAACCACTGAACCACCGAGGCCGATCCTCTGTGTTGAACTAGCTTAAACATTCTGTAATGTGAATACAGTGGGCACCACTTAATGAATTGATAACAATAGCTGAAATTGAATACAGATGCACCGCTTGAATATATGTTTTTCTTAATTTATGATTAACATCAATTGGTATTTTTTCCCATACATCAATTACTGCATTTTTGAGAGATGCTGTACTGCCTGCCATCTTTATAAACCTCTCTAGTCATAATCCCTCAAACATTTCGATCGGATTGAGATCTGGAGATAGAGCAGGCCATGCCATAACGTCCAATTTGTTTAACGCAAACCATTTTCTATTAGCATATGCAACATGTAGAGGGGTGATATTTTGCTGGAACACCAGTGTTTCACCTGATATCTTCAGTACAGGAAGAAGAGCATCTGCCAACACCTTTTCTGTAACTTTCAGCATTCATTCGTCCACCTACAACTATGAACTCTGTTTTGCCCAGTCTGCCAAATGCCCCCCATTTCATCACGGAACCACCACCTTATTGCCTTTTTTGAAGAAGTGTTGTTCATGGCGAAAGTCATCCCAATAACTGTGAAATCCGTCAGGACCGTCTAAATTCCACTTCTTTTCAACAGAAAAGAAAACATTGAACTGCAACTTTTTTTGAACACGTGCGTCCAGGTTACGTGATCTACAACAAATTTTTCTCTTGCTTGCAAGTGGTACATCTTCCATGCAGGTTGCACTTGACCTGTTTAATAGAGTATATGTAGGAAACAACGTATTTATAAACAATATTAACCCATTACATATAAAATTGTATGCTATTGTATATGCCTTTACCTTTAATGTACTCAACATTGGGCATTGATTTTATGACTCTCCAAGCTGTCATTCTTGAGGGTTGCGATGGCACAGAAGCAGCTAATTTTCTTACGGACGTTGGGTTTTTAAACATTTCACGCATCAGAACCCTTTTATCTCTTCCAGTAAGGAAAGGAGGTCTTCCAGTTGTTTTCTTTTGGCCATAGTAACTATTTTTTCAAGTAATTATAAATAACTTTTTCAGAATTTTGTAACTGTACGGCAATTTCTTTTACAGAGGCATGTCTTTGCCAAAGACCATCAATTTCCCCTTTGCCGAAGAATATTTTACCACAACCTTAACTAGTAATGATAAATTATTCTTCAGCTGAAATCATTTTATGGAAATTCATATTCTCTCCCATTGGCTATCATTTTGGGACAGTCTGTTTTTAGTTTTCTTTTTATTTCCCCTTTCCAGAAAATGGAATCTTCTTCAAAACACAATATATTACTTCATTTTAAGATTGTATAACCATTCGTAAATAAAATGTGATTCTGTTGCTATTTTTTTTGCTATTTTCTAAAAAAGCTACACCAGCTATCTTTTTGGGACAGACTGTATCTCATACTTTGTACTTTCCAAATTTTCTTTATACTTCTGTCTGATTGCGTTAACGAAACTTATATTGTGAATTTATTAACTGCCTGTTGACCCTTATCATTATATTTAATTATTTCAATAAACATTCATTGGAATATCACAACAGGATTCCACGATCACGTGGTTCAAAGGTTGTTTGAAATGTGAAGAAGAAGATTGTTTCTAAGCATCGAGACAAGAATCAGGCTGAGTTCGCTTCTTCATTAATGATATTTTTACAAGAAATATTAGGTTATTTTAAGAATGACATTGTAGAAGTTTCAAATTAAAAAATTATAGAAAATAAAGCAATACGAATTTTAGAAAAGAAGCGCTGTGATAAATTTGTATTTGCTATGATTAAAACAATAGATTTATGTATTGTTTTTTAATATTTTTACTGTAGTTTTAACATATGATATTACTGATAAATAATAAATATATAAAAAAATAAAAAAATTTCGATAGTAAAATATGATCTTAGATAAAAAATTTTATTATAATTATTAATTTTTTTTTTTACATATTGCCTGACTCAAAAATTTTTTCTCTCTGAAATCGACTTAAAAACTCATGATTCGATATCTTGAAATTTTGAAAAAAAAATTCCGTCTTTACGTATGTGACCAATTTTGTGCAGCTAATTCCTCCAGAAGCGTAATACATATTGAATATGCTTTAATATGCCTTCATAATTAGTTAACCTTTTAATAATTTTTTTTCTAAAAATTAACAAATGACTGTAGTATTCATGTGAGCGATAAATTTATTCAAAGGTGTACGGACACTTAATCACCCGACAGTTCACCACCTGACGGTTAAACACCGACATTTAATCACGTCGACATTTAATCACTTGCCATTTAATCACCAGACATATAATCCCGTGATTGTTTAATCACCAGGGCATTGTGTTCAAAAAATATAAAATGATGAATGTGATGTGACACTCACAGCAATATGCGGTTCATATGACCCGCTTGTGAGAGTCCTATGATTCTTCCAATAAGACCCATTAAAGAGAGTCTTTGGACACACATGTCAGTAAGAGTTGTTTGACCTGAATTGCCGAGTCGCCATTTTCGGGTCAATTGACTCGATTGTACAAGACTTAAGACTCATTAACGGAATGTTCATTATACGCATATATACATATTTACACACGCTTGCATACATGTTTACACATTTTTACAGCTACTTGCACATTTATATAGCCATATTTACACAATTATATACGTGTATTTACACAAGTTGCACATTTATACACAAATTAACCCACATGTACAAGTTTAAACGAGTTTACACATATTTATACACATACAAGTATAAACAAATCGCACAAGTTTATATATGTCTATACACCTTTTTATACACATTTACACGTGTTTACGCTTACGTACACATCTGTACAGTTATTTACAAAAGTATACACACATTTATACAAGTTTACACACAATTTACACATCTGAACAGCTTATTTACACAGTTTACACTATTCACACGAGTGTACATACGTCTATACACCAAATTACACAACTTTACAGACATTTATACACACACGTACATAAATTTACACACGTGCATTCACGTATTTACACAAATCTCCACACAAGTATACTGATATTTACACAAGTTTACATTTGTATACCGACCAGTATTTGTATTTCATCATCTTTACAATCAAAATTCGCCAGCAGAAGATAGAACTTCAAGCTTGTAGGCAGAAAAAAGGATTTTAATAATAAATCTATTGCTAAATTCTAAAATAACGATCCCCGTGTTCATAGAATCGACAGCTCTTGAATAACAGACAACAATAGGAAGATAAACAACATCTATTTAAAATTTTTAAACATCATTTTTTTTTATAAAGTCATTTATTAATTTAACAATACATTCAACTTATAATGTACAATGTAATAAATTCACCATCACTTAACAGAATTGATTTGCACAAAAATCAAGGGAATATTTTTGTTGTAAACATTACATCGTTCTCTTTATAAATGCAAGACTCCTTTTCCATTCCTTTGTGTAGGCTAAATGGAAACTATCACGTAATGCTGAAGAGGAACGCTCATATCGGTATCCTTGGCAATCTGAAATACAGAAAAAAGGATGAGTTTTAGATCAATGATTTACACTCCACTCCCTATAATACTAGAAAGGGAAATAGCAACATTTTATTTTAGTTAATATCTTATACGACCTCCGTGCTGAAATTAAGTCAGACACCCTTCTTACTTTTTATAAGGTTCCAATACACAGCTTCCGGTGTTTAGATCCATTCTTGCTGTCGATCCAATTAGCAGTCGATAATAATGAATGCTGTTCAGCATTTCAGAACAAAACGAATAAATAAAAAATAATCCTAACAATAATGAATAAGAAAATGTGTTAGCAAATAAATTTGGAACTCTTAAATAAGTATAATTTACGTTTAGAAAAAAGATTAACTTACTTAGATTCCTGTTTCCGTTCAAATTTTCTTGAACTGGTAAAATTTGAAGGAGCAAGACGAACAACAACGTTGGAGAATGCTTATTCAACGTTGGGTTTTTGAAGGAGACTGTTCTCGCACTCAAGAGTTGAAGAGACTATCCCTAATGATAGATAGTCTTTAGATAACTTGTCCCATCCATAGTCATATTAAAGAGTAGTATTAAAGTAGTTCTAATAATTTTATATTAATCTTCTCACTAACACGAACGGCGAAATCGTCCAGTATCACTATCCGCCATGTTTTCGTAACTCGATTTCGTATCTCTACCGGAAATGATTTCCATTTCCTATGATTTGGCTCGTTAAGCTGTGGCTAAGGTCAAAAACTCTCACCAGTGAGAAGAGTTAGCGCTTGGTCGGTCAGAAATCCCAGTGAGAAAACTGTGACGTCATTTTAACGCGGTCAGAAACGCCAGTTAGTGCTGCTATGCCTAACCGGTTAGTCTCACCGTCCTCACCGAGAAAAAGACGGTTAGCCCAGGGAGAAATTAGGTCATCATTCTCTCACCGGTGAGGGTTTTTGACCTTAGCCTGTATTTGGCGCTGTTAGATGAGTCGGGGGTTCATAAACACTTGAAGATCGGTCGTACAACTTATATACGAAGTACTGTATTCTTATAATCGAGTTAGAGAGCTATAACATAATAAGATGAGTCCTACGATCTGGAAATTGCTGTGAGTGGATGAAAAGAAGTCTTATTAAGTGATGAGTATGTGATGTATAACTTATGTATAATTTGATAGAACTTGTAAACTTCATCAAAAACGTGAATCAAATCAGAAATTGATTCTCCCATCTTGTCTTTCATCGTAGCAACAGCTTGCCGTGCTAAACTTGATTCTTTGTTGCCATCATGATTGTGTTCAGGATTGTAATCACTTACGATTTCATCGTTCTTTGTTGTTATACAGGTCTTACATTTATATTTCTGGTAAAGTTTGCAACGCCACTGAACGTTCCCGTTGACGTATTCTCGATGTTTCACAAATTCATATTGCTTGTGTAATACACACAGTTTGTCTTTCTAAGTTTTTCCTAACGTTACAATCCTCTCACTCATTATAACTGTTTAAATGCGATCATACATTAACGGCTTGTCCGTTTAAATGAAACTGAGAACGTGTAAATCTGCGTCATGGAATTAACTTTTATTTGGCTAAAAAGTCGCGTCAAAAATTACAGTCTGTACAATAAAAAAAAAACTGGCGTAGTACCAAAATGTGCCAATCAAAAATCACGTATTTTTTTGGTGGTTAAACGTCGGTGATTAAACAATCACGTGATTATGTGGCCAGTGATTAAATGGCAAGTGATTAAATGTCGGTGTTTAACTATCGGGCGATTAACTGTCGGGTGATTAAGAGTTACCAAACCTATTCAAACAGTAAATTCGACTTGCACGGACTCCTCTCATTGAGACGAACAATATTTGTAAATAAATAATTTGGTTCTGAATAACTATTTTTCAGTATAGTTAAATATTAAAGATATTTTTTTAATGAACTTTGTTTTCATTTTTTTTCCCTTTATAATGTGGGAAGCCTGTGCAAATTTAATTTATTTCTGAGGTGAATGAAATATTGCAAAAATTAAATTATTCGTTAAATTAAAAGGTTTGTTTATTCAGTTCCAATTTATTACTGATGACGATTTAAATTTTCTTACGTAGCTAAAGCATTTAATCTTGCATTTAAGGCATACGAACGGCATCTTGTTAGAACAAGTGAACGAGTGAGTAGCAGGGGGAAGAGTTAAGGTACTTTCACAAAGATGCGGTACATGCGGAAGCAAGCAGCTGCGATGCGATGCTTCAATCCCTCTCCTGTTCACAAATACGCGGCAATTCAAGCTTTCCGCATGACGTTTCAAAATACTGCCAGTAGGGGCAGTGCGTGCATAGAACAAGTACTTCCTGTTAATAGTAAACAATCGGTCTCTATTACTGGCAAATTTTTATGATGAACTTGTTTGTTGCTTTATTACGTGTCGGAATATTTCTGTCAAATATTATTTCATCGAATGTAGATGAAGATATATTTCTATTAGGCTTTTTTCAGCATCAGAGCACTTTCCTCTCCTTCCAATGCTTCCATTTTGGCACTTTCAAGCTGATTGGTAGATAGAATTCACATGACAACCTTGCCGCTCTCGCCGTTTGTACCACATAGGAAAAAGTTGACTGCAAACGATCTCAGATCCGGCTTAGAAGCAGCAGACGCAGAATGAATCTGATTGGCTACCGCACTGCCGCTTCTGCACGTATCCGCATGTACCGCGTCTTTGTGAACGTACCTTGAGAAGAAAGAACGTTGACTGCTCTGCCCTTGAGTTGGTAGCTCTCACCTCTTCTTCCTACGGTTCAGATAGGGGAGGGTGCAGTTGACGCAGTGGGGCAGTTCATGTTGAATTGGCTGCATTCTTGAACACAATGAGTGGTGTCAACAAATGATTCTTGAAACAGTCATTGATAGCGTCACACGGGAAGTTGAGATTCTTAAACACGGTCTAAGTAATGATCTATCTCTATGGGTGGTATCATGCTTCGAATTTAAGGTTGAGGTAAGGAAGGTTTGTTCCTCGAATATCCAGTTTCAAGGTCCAAACTCTTCTTACTTCTTCACTACGGCAAAATTTCGACGTGTGAGGCGAGATTTCTCCTCAACATTTTAAGGAGCGTTTTCTCCTCAGAGCGAGTAAATTCAAAACGGACGACCTCACTCGCTTCGAAAGACGGTGCAGTCCTCGACATCGTTTAGATCTCCTCAGAGAAATGCGATTGTAAGATCTCATTAATCTAGACTTTGGAGCATTTAGACCTAGAACAATTCAAGAAGAAATATCGGCTGGCAAAAGAAATTGTTGTATCAGTTATCACGGAAATCGGCGATAGCATTAGTGGAACGCGGGACAAAGGGGGGGGGGGAATCCCGTGTTTTTCAGCTTCTTATCAACTTGCGTTTCTTCACAACAGTAAATGAACTATTTTTGTGTAATAAATAGATTCAATAAATCTCTATTAGATTTGAGAAAAAATAGTAAGTTACTCTCTTTCAAATTTTATGTTTAAGGTGCTTCCAAATCGTAAATGGCGATATAGGCCTACATGATTTTCCACAGTCGACAATAAGCAACGTTATCAAGCGAGTGGCAATGGTGTTAGGGAAGCGATGGCCGGCTGGCTCGTATAAGGTTTCCCTGGCAAGATGTAGTGGTTGACTTGAGGGTGGGAGTTTACAAGATATTATGTTCGTAGAATGAAATAATAAAAAATTATTAAAATACAGAACTAAATGTATTTTGGAAGAAGCGGCTAATAAAGCAAAGCATCTGCAATAAAATGCTCAATTTGTTAATTTTCCAGTTGAAAGCATTTACGTTTAGTCCAGTTCTTTTGGTCAAGTACATAAACGCCACATGCAGACCTTATGTGCTCGACACGTAAACCGAAGTTATAGCATTTCTTACAATTTTTTTTCTTATAATCAATTCTATTTTCAATCTTATTGGATCGCAAATATTATTCAATCCCTACGTTTTGATGCCTTTGAGATTATTTTAATTAAAAAATTGAAATCGTGAGATCGTGACCGTATCACAATCTATTAAAAGCTTTCTGTATATTATTGCAGACAATATAAACTAAAGAATAAATCATAAGGTGTTCAGTGAGGATTTTATTGTTCGCTAACCTCAGCTGTTCAAATTATTTACTGAAAAATAGGAAAGAAAATAATATAAACAATCCTGCTAATGATTATTTTATTATAATAAATTTATTAATATAATTTGTTTATTATATAATCCATCAACAATTATGTTCGACCAGTGAAAAGTTTTCTTTTTTTTCCGGCCACTAGAAGTTGTAATTATCAGTCAGGAGAAAACATTCATCTGGTTACTAACCAAAAACTCGCATCTGGTTGTGATTTCTAACTTAAAAATAGATTCAAGTATCCCGCGGGTATAGGTTGCTTAGCAACGTGATGCTTCCCCCGCCAAAGTTACGTCATTTCCGTTAAAAATACTCTCAGACCAATAACCATTTTTCCTGTGGAGAGGTTGAAGAACTCCTCATATAAAACGATCGTGAGCTTTGGATGCGCTGCCGGCAAGTTGGTAAAGCCATCGTCATTTTTGGTCTGGTACTGTAAGTCCCCTCCCTCCAGGGGCACATAGAAGTCAGTAATTTTTTCGTTTTTACACAACAGGAACTTTTGCTAGTTTTTCTCAAATTGCACTGACTGTTATTGACAGAGAAGGATAAATTCGAGCGCGCCGCCATGGGGGACTGCCCTCCCCTGGCGAGCCTTCGGCGCTCTTTATCGGTAGGGAAGATGGACTGTTCGGAAGGCGAAGCAGGGGCATCTTTCCTCCTGGGGAAAAGACGCTATAATTCAATCAGCAGTTCTAAGTCCCGGAATTCATCAATGGAAGAGGTCACGCCTTCCCAAAATTCGGAAAAAAACAAAAGCAAGAAGGATAAAGGTAAAAGGGAAAAAAAAAGTAAAAAGGACAAAAAAGAGAAAAAAGGAACAAAGAACCAATTAGTCTCCCAAAGTCAGGAAAATTTAAATTCACCTACCTTAGAGCAGTCTCCAAGTAGTAGTCCTGTCTTCAAAGCTTGGATTCCGCCTGTGAACCCAGCTTCAACCTCGACCCGGCCAGGTGACTTAGTAAATCAAATTAATATTGCAGCTCGGCCGTGGCTGTTAATTATGGCTTCCCGTATAAACGGAGTATCCAATACTAATGAAAAAGGTAACCCTTCTGACCAGGCGCATATTCTACACGAAGAATCTGTATCACCGGGTTTGTCCCGGAAAATGATATCTTCGTTGGTGGGTCAGAAACTAAGTGTGTCTAAACTGAACTCAGGAAAATTCTTGGTAAAATATTTAGTAAAGCTCAAGCCATCAGTTGTATTAAATTTACAGACATTGGTCTGTATCATTTGTCGTACGAAGTTCCTAAATTCCTCGTTTCTTCCGTTGGATTCATTTTTGGAATAAGGCAAACAGTAACCTTGTTAGACCTGCAAAATTACTCGGATCTAGGACCTCACATTACAGGTATACAGGTATTGGACATTGAAACTGAAACACCTTCGCAAATAGCACTGGATACCCCCAGGGCTGAATAGAACCTTCTGCTAGGTAATTAATCGTATGCATATCAATGAATCACGTGTCAGAGGTCTTGGTAGTCACTCCAGTAGAAAAGTTCGATAGTAAGCTTCAAATTGTCTGTGCAGAGCGCTATAATGGGAGACATATCCGACTTCAAAAGAGGGCAGATTGTTGGGGCGCGTCTAGCAGGTGCATCTGTGTCCAAAACTGCCACACTTTGTGATGTCTCACGTGCTACCGTATCCAGGGTGATGTGTGCATATGAACAGGAAGGACGAACCACGTCCAGGAGGAGCAACTGCAGGGGAAAACGGAAGTTGTCGGAAAGAGACGTCAGGACATTGACCAGGATTGTTGCACGAAAGCGGAAAACCACCGCAGCAGAAATCACCGCAGAAATGAATACACACCTCCAGGAACCTGTGTGCACGAAGACAATCCGTCGTTACCTGCATAAATCCAACATCCATGGCAGGGTTGCTATACCGAAGCCTTTCATCAGTAGTACAAATGCCTCCAAGCGGGTTCAGTGGTGCCGGACGCATAAAACCTGGAGGTTGGATGACCTCAAACGTGTCATATTCTCGGACGAGTCCAGCTACACTGTCTTCCAAACAACAGGGAGGGTATTCGTCTGGAGGAGCCCCTCTGATGCCTACAACCCAGACTGCTTGGCACCCACAGTCAAACCCGGAGGTGGGTCAGTAATGGTTTGGGGTGCAAACTGTGCAGGACCTCTACCGATCCTTCCCAAGACGTGTTACTGCTGTGCTGGCTGCCCACGGTGCCCCAACACCTTATTAAATAAAGATTTTGGATTTCTACCAGGTGTTTCAGTTTCAATGTCCAATACCTGTAAGTAAGTTTACCCCGCCCTACGAAGGAGCTCGGTATGGTAAACTTCTGGTCTTTTTCAATTTGCCGAAACCCCCGCAAGAAATTAAATTTGAACATGAGATTTTCGTAGTATCACTACCGCTGCCCAGACCTATGCAGTGTATAGCTTGCCACAAACTTGGGCATACGAAAACCAGGTGTAGGAATCTTCAAACCTGTGCCAAGTGTTTATCATTCTGTCACTCTAGAAACGATTGTACAGCAACCAGCTTTATTTGTGCGAATTGCGATGATAACCACTCTTCATTTTATAGAGGGTGCGCCAAGTTTAAATATGAGGCGCAAATTCGAGTGAAAATGATCGAACAATATCTTTCATATTATGAAGCAAATAGAATAGTAGATATGGAATTGGGGGCAAACATACCAGGCCATAGGTCCTTTGCAACAGTTGCAAGAGCAGTTTCTCCCAGCTCTACTATGATTTCTCATCAACAGCCGATCCCTCGTCCCGATGTCCTTCAGAATCCTTCAGGCACAGATGGTTTAACTAGGAAAGATAGCGAAGCAAATATCACTTGCACGACATGCGGTAGAGATGAGCTGCCGTCAATATTCCCCTATCATTCACCAATTCGTACCCCGTCGCAAACCCTAACACATGACCCCTTACTGATGCAAATACACTGGTCTCAACTCTCTCCTTTCACTCTAGAGGAGCGTGGGGTTGATGAGACCTGCCCTCAGCAGTGCATGGATAACGGAACCCTCAATGACTCAGAGATTAAAACAGTATTAGGAAACCATACTATAGATCAATTGGTAAGCAACTGTCTGAAAATTTTTATTTCATCTCTCGTGGAAACAAATAAAGGTGGTGAGTCTAAGTTAATTGATGAAGCTTTCAATATGATAAGATCCAAGTTCTCTCATACGCCAGTGTGGCTTGCAGATGCCGTGGATTGGTGGAAAAATATGCTCCCCCCTTTTACTCCAAATGATCCTGTCGCCAGTCAGGAGTAAAAACCATGTCGCGGTAGTGCATTGGAAAATTAGAGGGTTAACTTCTAATTGAGAAGATGTTTCTCTTTAGAAAAGTAAAGCAGATATTTTGACTTTTTGTGAAACTTTCCTCAGCCCAGATATGTCAGTTAGTATCTCCAGATTCCATACTTATACCAATAATAGGGAAAAGCATGGCGGGGGGAATCTAACCTCAGTCAGCTCAACTATCCCCCACTACATTAATTTTTCCAAACATATCAGAGATGTAGCTGTTATTGATCTGGTAGTATTCCTTCAGGGAGTCTGGCTTCACGTTTACAGCGTCTATGTTCCTGGCTGCCTGAGTAAAGATAACTGGAGGGATATTGCTAGACTTTTCTCTCCCCCCTTCATGGCCATTGGTGATTTTAATGCAAAAAGCCCCCAGTGGGGCTGTGAAAATTATAATCAGAACGGGCGCTGCCTAGAAGATCTCCAAAGTCAGTTTAATTTTGCTGTTCTCTTCACCTCAGAACATACCTTTCATCCATCCAATTCCGCATGGTCCTCGGCCAATCTTGATCTGGCCTTAGTATCATTGGACTGCCCCTTCCCTATGCATCTGGAAATTATTCCAGGTACATACGGAAGTGACCACCAGCCGATTCGCCTAACTATTTCCCTAAGGCCTACAAAGTATCCTCTTCGTAGTACTACATTATCTACATCTGACAGCTCCCCCTCTTCTACTGCACACGGCCCCCAAGCCATAAAGGGCTGTTACTTTCGTTCCCCAGATATTATTTCTATTCTGAAAGCTTTCCAAACTAATATCCAAGGCCCCATGTCCCACAAAGCAAGGGTCATTCCTATGAGACCATGTTGGTGGAACGCAGACTGTGAAGTAACTGTATGGGAAAGGAACAAGTCTAGGAGGATGTTTCTGAAATGTAGGTGCGACCAATGCTGGCTCCTATCCAAAAGAGCTAAAGCAAAATGCAAAAGAAACTCTCAAGAAGTACTGAAGAAACTATTGGAAAACCAGGGTCCAAGATGATAGTCCTAATAGCATATAGAAAACCCTCAGATGCTTTCGAAAGAGTGCGCCTCCGCTCATTCCTCTCTTTAAAGATAAGGATGGCAAGCTGCTTGACCCGGGATCTTCTGCTAGAGCCATCCTCATGGCGACAGTATGTGCCAAGTCTACAGCTGATTTACCATGGCCTTGCCACCTATCGGGTGATTTCTGCTCAGAGGGGCTACGCTCCCCTTGATAGAGGCCCTTTACAAAATTTGAACTAACATCGTCTTTCAGATCGACGCGGACGGCACCTGCTCCCGATCGTTTACAAAATTCCACCTTCCTGAAATTAAGCGACAGTCAGCTGAGACTCCTATTTGAGGCCATCAACAAATCTTGGTTATCAGGCATTATCCCGCCTAGATGGAAAGATGCTACTATCTTTCCGATCCTCAAACCCAACAAGACCTCTGACGATCCATTAAATTATAGGCCAATTGCTCTTACATCACGCCTGATAAAAATAGTTGAGAGGATGGTAAATAACAGGTTGCAGCATTTTTTAGAGTCTCAAGAACTTCTGCCTAATTATTCGTCAGGTTTTAGGAAAGGACGTGATCACATTCACTCTGTTATTAACCTTGTAGACGACATTTATGCAGCGAAAGAGAAAAATGAGAGTATCGGCATCATCTTTCTTGACATAAAGAAAGCTTTCGACTCTGTGCCTTACGACCTACTGGTTAATAAGCTAATAAATATCCAAGTTCCCAGCAGATTAGTGTTATGGATTTCTTCCTTTCTCAGAATGAGGAAAATTGGTGTTAAGTTTCCCGGAGGGGTAGTCTGGACAAACAGCCATCAAGGTGTCCCACAGGGCTCCATTCTAAGCCCCACGCTTTTTAATATATACACAAGAGATGCTTTCAGTAACGCTCCCATGGGGATCAGTAAAAATGTTTTTGCAGATGACATGGTTATTTGGTTTGCGAGTAGTTCCATCCCAAACATCCGTGCAGCTTTGCAAGACGCCTGTGATGCGCTTGATAGCTGGGGAGTTGAAAATCACCTTAAATTCTCTCCCGATAAATCGGTAGTTATGTGTATTGCCAAAACAAGGCCTTCTCCGCTTCTCACAATAGTTATGCAAGGAGAAAAACTCCCTTGCAGACGCACCCACAAATTCTTAGGTTTCCTTATTGATGATAAACTATCCTGGAAGTGTCATATAGCAGAAACAAAAAGACGTCTTCAAAGAAACCTGGCTCAGCTGAAGCTTATTACTAGAGCAAAATGGGGACCAGCATGGAGTGCTAAACTCATCAACACGCTTATAAAATCAACGGATATCTCAGCTATCATCTTTCTCCTTGCCTCCAAGAGTGCAATTGAGTCTCTAGTCAAAGAAGAAAGGAAGACTATCCGAAGCTGTCTTCATGCTCTCCAATCCTCGCCTTGTTCGACGCTTTATGTTGAAGTGAACTTACCTCCCCCATACCTAAGGTGGGAAGCGAAGGCAGTTTCACAATTTTTCTCAATCTGCCACGTCAAGTCTAATCTTATTGAGAGCACTTCGTTGGCTGGAAAATTTCATATCGTTATGAAGTCAAATAAACTCAGGTTTCTTATATCTCAAATCTTAACAAAATTACAATATTAAATAATGTCTGGAAGCGCCCTTCACCTGATCTCATCTCGGAAACTCCAAGGTGGGTAATCGAATCTCCCATGCCACCTCTAAGGGATAAACTTTTCAATGATTTCCTGAGAGATAAATATACTGGTTTTATCAAAGTATATTCAGATGCTTCCCTGTCTCCCTGTCTCCTTATTGGGGGATCGGAGTGTACATAAAAGGAAACCACATAATCTCCAAAAAAATTGAACCTGCAACTAGTTCCTATCAGCTTGAATTAATATCAATTCATTGCTCGTTAGCTACCATTGCAACTCTACCCCCAGACCATTATCTGATACTTATGGACTCGAATAGTGCGATCTTATCTATTCAATCAAGTTTCCACAAATTCCGCTGGTTTTATAACCACCTTATCGGCCGAGTGATAAGCCTTCTACATTTACTCGAGGAGAATAATTATTGTATTAGATTCCTCTGGGTCCCTGGTCATCATGGAATAAGTGGAAATGAATTAGCAGGTAATCTAGCCCATTGGGCGAGAATTGGGAATAAGCCTATTTCAATATCTCGTGTAGACACTTCGAGACTGTATACGGCGAAGCGTCATAGTGAATCGGAATAACCTTTGGCTTACGGAATCCAAGGGAGCCTGCTACAAAAACCTCTTCCCAAGGATAGGAAACTTTAATCATTCCTCACCAAAATGGCTCTCTTATCAGCAAAAGTCTATCCTCTTCAGGCTAAGAACTGGTCATGTGCGGCTAAATAGTTTCTTGTACAAATTAAAAATAGCGCCTACGGACCGCTGCAAGTGCGGAGTAATAGAATCGGTGGAACACGTGCTGCTCCATTGTACCAATTTTTACCATCAGAGGGAGCCCCTTCTGCAGGAAATCCAACGCAGAGGAATTGAAATATCTTTACAAAATATCCTCCTTGCTTCTCCGATGAACTGGAAAACTAAGAAAATAATAGTGAAAGTTCTCTTTAAATACTTAATTGAAACCAATTTGCTAGAGGTATTACAAAAACCTCTTGTCAGTGATTAACTTAACCTAGCAGTCCAAATCTGAGAGATCCCCTTGTCTAGCGCATAATCAGCTAGTCTCCTTCCCTGGGAAACGAGAGCTGTGAAGGAAGTAAGGAAGGAAGGAACTCCTCATATAAGGAGGGAAAGAAAATGCAAGCTTGATCGGAATCGAATTTTTTCGGAGACCTTGAGCCTCATTCCTTACGTGAGGAGACCTTGTTCCTTCCTCGAGGAGGAGAAACCGTGATACCACCCTTAGCTCTTCTTAAACTCTAGGCACAAAAGAATAAATCATAAGTTGAAAAAATAAATCTCTCCCGTCCCGTAATATATTTGTTACTCTTAAATACCAATAATTGATGTTGTTCTCAGGTAATCACTTCTATTTTCATGCTCGAAGGGTAATCACCACTCAATAAGCTTAACTGGAGTATGTTTCCAGCTCTTTAATTTTAAAACATCACACTTTAAGTAAGTAAAACACTGGCTAATTTGTATGCTTTAAATCATATTTAAATTTTTTTTAATTTTGGAGCGAAGTATTTGATTATTTTTAATTTTTAATGAGAATTTTGCTTTGATACGATTATTTTGAATTACTGAAGTTCGTAAACGATGCTACCACTGTAGTTGTTTGCTCTCTCAAAAGGGAGGCTTTCCTGCTTCTTTGCCACTAAAATGGCGACTGCAGCTCGGCTGCTTTGGCTTCACTTGTGTTGAACGGTGGAAGTAGGGCTCGGCTGCTTTGGCTTCACTTCTGTTGAATGGTGGAAGTAGGGCACGGCCGCTCTGCTTATTTCTTTACTCTGTGGGTATCACGGTTTCTCCTCCTCGAGGAAGGAACAAGGTTACTTCACATAAAGAATGAGGCGCAAGGTCTCCTCGAAAAAATTCGATTCCGTTCAGTCTTGCAATTTCTTTCCCTCCTTATATCAGGAATCCTTCAACCTCTCCTCGAGAAAACTAGTTATTGGTTTGAGAGTATTTTTAACGGAAATGACGAAATTTTGGCGATGGAAGCGTCACATTGATAAGCAACCTATGCACTCAGGATACTTGAATCTATTTTTAAGTTGGAAATCACAACCAGATGCGAGATTTTGCTTAGCAACCCTTTTGTAAGATGTCCCTTTGTCAGATGAATGTTTTCTCCAGACTGATAACTACAAATAATAACTTTCCTTCTAATGGCCGGAAAAAAAAGAAATTTTTCACCAGTCGAAAAAAATTGTTGATGGTTTATATAATAAACAAATTATTTTAATAAATTTATTATAATAAATAGAAAAATAGCCGAAACTGTGGATACCTTAATAAATAAAGGAAAAAACAGAAAACACTACTCCACATAGAAAAATTTTTTACTGACTCAGATGTACATTTCGGATTTCAAAAATCCATCATCAGTGAGTTTTTTCTGTTTTTTCTGTTATTTTCTGTTTTTTCCTTTATTTAAATTTATTATAATAAAATAATCACTAACAGGACAGTTCATATTGTCTGTAGTAATATACAGAAATCTTTTAATAGATTGTGATACGGCCACAATCTCACGATTTTAATTTTTTAATTAAAATTATCTCAAAAGCATCAAATGCAGGGATTGAATAATATTTGCGATCCAATAAGATAAAAAGAAAATTGATTATAAAAAAAAAATTGTCTGAAATGCTATAACTTCAGTTTATGAGCTGAGCACACAAGGTTTGCATTTGGCGTTTATGTACTTGACAAAAAGAACTGGACAAAACGTAAATGCTTTCAACTGGAAAATTAACAAAGTGAGCATTTTATTGCAGATGCTTAGCTTTATTAGTCGCTTCTTCCAAAAATACATTTAGTTCTGTCTTATAATAATTTTTTATTATTTCATTCTACGAACCTAATATCTTGTAACCTCCCACCCATCATGCCAACCACTACGACTTGCCGGGGAAATCTTATACGAGTCGGCCGGCCATCACTTCCCCAAACGCCATTGCCACTCGCTTGATAACGTTGCTTATCGTTGACTGTGAAAAATCAAGTAGGCCTACAGTGAGCAAAAAAATTATCCGTCCACCAGGTTGCAAGTGATTGAAATGACTGACACTAAGTGACATATTCACATTATTCATGTTTAATTGCACATATTAGTGTCGATACAATTATAAGCTTCTGAATAATACCCTGAACTTAGGGTTTATCATTGATATGAGATATTATAATACAAAATAGATCTATATGACTTTTTTGTGACAAAAATATTAACCGTCCACTTAAATATTTGGGCAGATGTACAATCTAAACTTAATTTATAAAATTTAGTGGGGCCTCCTTTGGCCTTGACAAAGTCTAGGCATCGATTGCACATAGATTCTACTAAAGTTTCTTTTTTATTCATCTACATCATTCCAGTTTTTGTCAAGAAGGTCTTTTATATCTGCTTTTGACTTTGGTCTATAGTTTTTCCTCTTCATTTCCATTATGACCCAAAAGTGCTTGATTGAATTTAATTCAGGTGACTGGGGAAGCCAGTCAAGCACTTAAACTTTCTGAGGATTTGAGGAATTCTTTCACAGAATGAGCTGTATGATTAGCATATGAGTCCTGCTGAAATCTAAAACTTCTTCTCAACCCCGATTTATTTGCAGAAGCAAGGAGATTCTTATCAAGAACTTCTCTGTACTGGTGTTTGTCCGTGATGCCATCGATAAATTCTAGATGTCCCACCCCTGTAGCTGGCATGCAGCCCCATACGATGATACTTTCTCCTCCATGCTTCACTGTTGGCTTCAAACACTCCAATCTATAAGCTTCACCAGGTATTATCCAACTTTGTTACAGCCACCTGAGCCAAATAACTTAATTTCCTTTCATCTGACCACACAATTTTGTTCAAAAAAATTTTTGTCCTTGTGTGAAGTTTCACGTGTTTAATGAAGGAAATTTGAATATTAATAGATTCATAGTGATGATAGATTCATTTGTTGTCTTTTGAAGAGGAATTCATTATGACGTGTTTAATATAGTGATGATGTTGTTATAAGAATTTGTGTAAGGGAATTGATTATAATTGAGGTCTTATTTGATTAAAGAATTGAGTTTATAATGCGTTTTCATCCAGAGGGGATGTCAGTGGAAATAGAATTTCTGATTATTGCGAATTATAGTGTTTTAGAATCATATTGGTGTATGACATGAATAATAATGTGAAGTATTATATTAAATAATGAATGTTAGCTCTCATGTGTTCAAGGGGAGATGAAGTTTTATTAGGCAAATATGCAATTTTGGGAGTTTTTACTCTCAATTTCTTTTTTTTTGTGGATGAAAGTGAGGCCGGATGCTCGGAGATGATAAAAAGCACGAAGTCTTGGAGGGGGGGGATGTGAGACCAATATCCCCGGGCTCCCATGCCGACGCATGGAAGAGCTCGCCTTTTGTTTGAATTTTGTTTGGGGAGGAAAACTTCTATGATTCTTTCGCTGATTGTAAGCTTCAATTAGTTGGAGGTCAGAAACCATCAAGCGACCCTTCTCTTGCATTTTTCTACGAATCACGAGGGGATGTCCCACCAGTAGTTAAATTGGACAAAGAAATGAGGGGAAGTGATATTGTGACATTCCATGTCAGTGGGTGTCACATGGGCTCGGCGAAATCAGAGCATCGACTGATGCTCTTTTGTTTTCTGCACTGGGTGAATGTGTGTGGGAGAGGAAGTGGTGTGTTAAACTGGAGCTTTATACAAGTGGAATTGGTTGGTGATAGATATTTTAAGTTATTAATCTGTAAGGATTAATTATGCTTCGTTTTTTGTTTGTTTATGGCTTTTATTGTTCAGCTCGACAGCGGCTTCGCGATTGTTGGGGAGTTGACATTGTTACTTCCACAAAGATTCTAAAAAAAATTATGTGGTTTTCCCAACGATCGTTTTGCTGCGTCTGGGATTCGCAGACTGCGTTTTGTTTTCGGAGATGGTTGTTTACTTTTTTGAGAGTTGCATGCCATGCTTCAACCTGGCTGGAAGCATGCGAAGCCGTGTGTTCGATTGTAGTGTGAGCCCTAATGGCGGAATCGCTGCTCTTTTGTTTTTCTAATCAAGATCATTTGCTGATTTATGTTAATTAATAGTGTAATGTTTTGAGCCAATTGTCTTGTAAAAACCGTTGAAGTTGCGTCCTATTGAAGTTATGTTTATATATTGGCTTTTGTGGGATAACCTGCCGAGTTTGGAGCTGCGCAAGTGTGTGGTGGTGCTCACGCCTCCCCCTCCTGGCCTGCGTGGCAGGGAAACTCTTTGAACGCCTGCCTATGTTAAATGTCTGCATAAAGGGTGAGTGATATTTTCCTTATTTTCACCCGGCGCAGTGGCCCCTTGTCAACTAAGATGAGAACCTGTTAGACATTGTAATGGAGTTAAACTAATTTCCCAGTGCTCGGAATTCTCAATCTGCATTGACAAAATTTCCTAAAAGTTTGAAAGAGACATGCCCCAAATGTTAGTGAAATAGAAGAGGAATTTTAGTGCCATGCTGAACTCTGAACTGTTGCATATGTACTTAGAGATAAGGAACAATAGAGATATTGATTTGGGTGGTCCTTCTTTGGTGTCCTGCAGTTCACTAAAGGTAGAATAGCAGTTTAATGAGAGCGCAAAACGGTTGTTGACAGTAGCGCCACAATCTACAGGTTACCTATTGAATAGCGCTGTAGCACACCTGGCATCACATTGTAAAGTGCTGAGCAAGGAAACAGGGTGCAAGTGCGTGGTTCCTGGTAGTGGAGTAGAGTTCACCATGTGGGAGCGCGCCCGGGATGGGGTTAAAGTGCCCTCCCCCCCCCCTTCTAAACTAATTTAAAGGAGCACAGGACATTTATGTAATGTTCGTTGCTAGGGGTATAACGGGTGAATCTCCCATACTGGTAAGACTATGAAGCTGTTGCAGCATTGGTCGTCAACCCGAGTTGCAGCGCCCATGCGAAAATTTGCTTGCTATTGCCCTAAATTGGTGGTGAACTTGCTTGGCAGCACACTGGGCCTTTTAATTTTTAGCCTGATATGATAGATTTTGAATTATGGCTTTATGTAACGCAGTAGTTATGTATGATTTTACTACTTATTAATTAAGTGGTGAGGGGCCTCTTGTCAATTTACGGTATAGTGCTTGGAGCACCACAAAGCTTAGTTGGAGTGTTACATTGTGCACATTGATGTAAGGTTACCCAAAACCATTATGTTTCTTGAATAAATAAGTTTTTTTTTGTAATAATTCCTGTTGTCAAAGTTTGTCCCTCTTACCAGGCCCCGAACCCCTGACTAAGCCCCAGTTCCATTAGCTAATAACTGAGTCAACTGATAGGTGGCATAAGGGCGTGGGCGGGGCTCCTCACAATATTATGTGATACTCCCAAATATGAGAATATATTGACAAGGAAATGAGATGAATTCAAGCAGGGAAGTGATATTATGTGATACTCCCTAATACGAGAATGTTGATTAAGTGAGTTGAATTCTAATTAAGATGCAAATCCCCCGTTTCTGTGAATAAGATGGCAAATTGATCAAACTATGGAGATAAAATGTTGATATCCCACGACTTGGAAATTAATGGCGATACTTTATATGAGATGACAAAACTAACCAGGGAGGAGATTACTTCAAGGATCCACGTCAATCGAGAAGGTAGCTGAGAATCTACAAGCCATGCATTAAGTTTTGGAGACTGCAGGAGTAGATTACTTTTTCAAATGGTCGCATATTAATGAGGTGGGCGTGGCCTTTTCCAGCCAATCAGCGTGCAGGATTCGCATCATGTGACCCCCCACCACCCCCTACCCCTTCCTGCACAGGCGTTCAACCAATCTGCGTGCAGATTGCGCCTCACGTGACCCACCACCTCACCTCCCCCTGTTTTGGGCGTGGGTTTTTTAATTGGGCGTTGGCCTTTTAATTTGGGCGTTGGGCTTTGGCCTTTTAATTTGGGCGTTGGCCTTTTAATTTGGGCGTTGGGCTTTTATTTGGGTGTGGCCTAAGGCTGGAATAAAATTAATTTTATAATCCTCTGATATACCCCTGGTGCTGGTGCTGGTGCTTGGCACCAGCACCAGGGTGGAAGATTAGAGGGTCCTGATGCTCTCAGCAAAATCCACAGAGGTGGTTCTGTCTTACAAGTGTACACCGGTTGATTCGCTTAAATACCATTGATTCCGGCTAGGGGATTGGGTACTGGCACCTCAAATGGATTACCTAATTACTAATTTACTATTGTTTTCTCGGGTAACCAAATTTTTTCCAAGCTCTTTTTACAGTTTTCTAAATTAAACGAATACTGTTTCAAGATGTTTTGTTTTGTTTTTTTAAATTTCAACTAATGGATACATTGTTTCAAATGACAAGTGTGCACCTGAGTAGGGACTAATGTTGTCTAAAAGGGTGGGTCTGAACTCTCATATAATTGCTTATAAATACAACTAGGACACACA
>JAHWFO010093001.1:57150-100343 GCA_023313115.1 Rhysida immarginata | reverse complement strand
GTAAATTCTTTAAAATGTTATTCATTTTAGTGATAATATAATTTCTAGAAGGATAATTACTTTTATTCTGGGTTTTGGTTTTATGCAAATTTAAGTATTGAGCCCAAGTATACACAACCTCTTTCTATTGTTATTAAGCCTGTAGAATTTTTGATACTATTAGCTATTGATAATTAGAATGAGCCATTTTAGAATGTATTTATCACTTACTCGTATTGTATTTCTTAAATTTTTATGTTATCATTAAATCTTTGCTATCCAACCTCAAACCTTGACTAAGTTTGATCATTTCACGATATATCCACAACCCATTCACCACAACTGGCGCCCGAACAGGGACTGTGATAATCGAGAAATGATGGGGGGGAAATAATAATACTGAAGTAAATGCAGCTTAGGGCACTGTCTCCGCTGTCTTGGGTTTTACCCTCTTGATTCCTACGTTTTCCGGTGATGACAACTCTATTGATTAGGATGGTTTCTTTTGTGCCATTGACAGCATAGCCATTTGGCTGGGTGGAATGAAGAAATCAAGTCCAATGTCTTAAAATCGCAAACTCAAAGGGACAGTGGCATGAAAGTTTAATGAACTACAGTTGTACAAACTTGATGACTGTAATAAACTCAAGGAAAAATTGGTCAGGGTTATGGGAAAAAGGGCAGATAGAAAAGATGTTATGAGGGATTTCTTTCTGGCTCAGCAGGGAAAAAGAGAGTGTGTGGAGGAATTTGCTGCCTGATTAGAGCACCTGTAGGATTAATTAATTGAATACGAGAACTTGCTTTCCGCACACATGAGTACTATCTCCCATAAGGAGCCTGATACATTTGAGAAGGCTGTGGAAGAAGCCATAAAATCAGAAGCCCTATAATCTAGATCTAATACAGGGAACTATAATGTGGGTGAAGCCAAAGAGGCACGCGACCGTATAGATGCTCTTGAAAAATTAGTAATACATCAAGGTAGGATGTTAGAATTAGGGGAAAAGAATAAGAATGATAATCAAAAATTAATGCAGGAATTAGTTGAGAAATTAGGGTGACTTGAAAAAAGGTTAGAAGATAAGCCGAGAAGGGCTACTTATAGACAAAGGAGGGGGAATTGTTTTGTTTGTGGAGAACGGGGACATTATGCAAATTCCTGTCTATGGAAAGAGTAGACCTTTAAACTAAGGAAAGCCGATCCTGTAGACCAGTACAATTCGGCTGATGTGGATAAATTAGTTAATCTGGTCTTATTAAGGAACCCTAATAATGGGTTGTACAAGGTAAAACTTGAAGTTCAGGACCTTTGCATAATGGCTCTGATCGACACAGGGCCACAAGTTTCCATAATTGAGGAAGTAGTGGCAGAGACGATAGGTGACAAAGTCACATGGGAAGATGTGGCCATTCTAAATAAAGGGATAGGAGGACAAATTCAGAATGTAAATCATGCAATATGGGCTAGTATTCATTCCAAAGATGGTATCTCTAGGTACCATAAATTTGTGTGTATGGATTTAAAGGGGAGAGAATACCAAGCCATTCTGGATACTGATCTGATCAAAAGTGTAATAACTGAATGCAATAGTATACAAACAAATTCTCAACAGGAGAGCATATTGACTAAGGATCAAAAATGCATATTTAATGATCTTGTTGACGTATATGCTGATTGCTTTGGGGAAGAGGTTAAAATCCTTAATGGTGTTAAAGATGCCGTTATCAGTTTTGAGATTGATAAGAAGGAACCAGTCTTTGTCAGGCAATACCCCATACCTCATAAATATCTAGATTCATTTAAAAAATTTATTGAACAGTACCAGGAGGCAGGTATTATCGAGCCCAGTAAGCCCACATGGAACTCTCCGGTATTCATTGTTCAAAAGAAGAATGATGACTTACATATGATGCTTGACTTACGGAAGGTCAATAGCATAACACAAGGCCTGGATTTTTCCATGCTCAAGCCCCATGAGATCTTTCAAAACCTTAATGGCCAAAATTATTTCTCAGTGTTAGATCTCAACTCTGGATACCTCCAGATTCCCCTTGCCGAGCATCTATGTGAATGCTACACATTTCAGACACCCTGGGGAATGTTTCAATTGACTAGGTTACCCCAGGGCGGAAAAAATTCATCCTCTGCATTTCTGGGGTTTATGTCTGATATTCTCGGTGAATACTTGGGATGGGGGGGTTTATGTGTTTCAAGATGACATTCTCATCTACTCGGAATCATTTGAGAAACATATTGCCTTACTAGAATGGGTGTTGAACATAATCAAAGAGAAAATTTTAATGATGAAAAGATCTAAATGTTCCTTTTGTGTGCCTAACGTTAAGTATCTCGGACACATCATCTCAGCAGAGGGTATAAGCCCAGATCCCGGTAATGTACAACATATAAAAAAGATTCCACCTCCCGCGAATGTTAAGGAAGTACGATCACTATTGGGAGTAATAAACTTTTACAGGCCATTTATTGATAACTTTTCAAACACCCTGTTGCCCATAACCAATCTGACCAAGAAAGGGAATCGGGTTCAAAAGGTCCAAGGAATGTCAGGAGGCATTCGGGGAAATAAAAAGGGCCCTTAGCAGTCAGCCAGTGCTCATTCCTCCAGATTATGAGAAGGAATTCATCTTATTTACCGCCGCTTCAATTGGAGTGACCGGGGCAGCACTCCATCAAATTAGAGATGGGTGCCTCAGGCCTATTGCCTTCTACAGCTATAAATTAAACAAGGCCCAATTAAATTATAGTACTATCGAGAAGGAGGCTCTGGCCATCCTTATGGGACTGAGACAATTTTGTCATATCATTCTGGGATTTCCTGTGATTGTACAGAGCGACCACAAACCCCTGGCATTCATCAAAAGTCTAAAACATTCTAATCAGAGATTGCTTCAATGGTCATTAGAACTGGAAGAATATAACCTTAAGATAGAACATGTAAAAGGGGAGGATAAAGGCATAGCTGATCTTCTGTCCAGGTTGCCAGCAAAGGAAGTCCAGGCGGTCATTCATATGAGCAATAAATCTCTGATAGCTAAAATTGTGAATTCACAACATGCTGACCCAATTATGTCTCCCCTGATAAATAGGAAAAGGAAGAGAAAGGGATTCATAATTCAAGATAAGATGCTAATGAAGACGGGTCCCAACAATCGTAATAAACTTTGTGTTGGTAGACCAATGCGACAGGAACTAATTGATATAGCCTACTCAGGTAGTTTAGCAGGTCATCAGGGAGTGGGTAGAAATCTCAAGTCACTCCGAACATGGTATTTTTGGCCAAGTATGGAAAAGGACGTAAAGGTTTTTATCAGAAATTGCAGGGTGTGCCAACAATGTAAGTTGGCCAGAGGATAGGCTTCTTTCCAGGAAGGTCTGTCTGCTTGATTTCCTTTTCAGAAAGTCTCGATGGATCTGATAGGAACTTTACCTGAGAGCCTGGGTGGTAATAAATATATTTTGGTATGTGTAGATATATTTTCTAGATTTCCTGAGGCATGCACACTCCCTGGTCAGTCAGCCATAACTGTAGCTAAGGCTGTAATGGAACGAATTATCTGTAGATATGGGATACAGCAGGAGTTAATTTCTGATAGGGGGCCAATTTCACGTCTGAATTGTTGAAGGTTCTATGCGAAGACCTGCACATTGATCTGCACCACATAACCGCCTACAGACCGAACTCTAACGGTTTGGTGGAAAGGCTCAACCAATTTATTACTGAGGTACTTAGAACTTCGTGTGATGATGATTCTCGAAATTGGGATGAGAGGCTAGAGGAAGCCCTGTTCGCTATATGCATAAACCCCAACAATGACACTGGTGAGGCACCTGCCTACCTTCAATATGGCTTTGATCTTAGGACCCCACTTTCCTGGGAGGGAGGGTCTAATGATAATATATCCATTCAAAACTATCGCTCTGATCTGGTGGCAAGACTTATGAGAACTAGGGAGAAGGCCAAAAAACTGAGCCAGGAAAATAAAAGCAGAGGAGTGGTTCAAAGAAATAAGGATAGAGAAAGGTTGCAGTCATATGCACTTGGAGAAAGGGTTTAGATGTTACATAAAGGGGGAAGGAAAAACAAATTGGGATACAGATATCTGGGCCCTTTTCATATATGAAAAATTATATCTAAAGTTAGTTACGAGATTGAAGGTATCTGGAAAAGGGACAGGCAAGTTGTGCATGTAGATCGGTTGAAACCTTGCTATGGGACTTGGACCAAGAATCAGCCCCGTATGAAGGCAAAAAGGACTCGACCAGCTCACCCTGAAGAATCAGAAACTGATGAGGAAGACATGCCTTTCCAGACTTGGAGGGGACAGGAGCCTGGGTCGAGTGAGACATATGCCCGACCACAATAGGCCTGTGCAACCCCAGCCTGACCCAGCCAGAGAAGAACAGGAAGAACAGATTTATCTGCCTAAGGAGCCAGTGCATGATCCAGCGTTTGAGGCACCAGAGAATGGTCTTAACGGACTCCCAGGACCCCACCAAAATCGAGAATTTGAGGAACAAGAGGCCCTCCACGAGCAAGAAGCCAACCAAGAGTCATCCGAGGAAGACGTCCGTTACTCTCTAAGAAGAGGACCCAAAGTGGACTATAGGCGACTACACAGTGAAGGACACTAAGAAGGGGTTTTCTCTCCCTGGGGAAAAGTAGTGTGACAAAGTCAGTTCGTTATTTTTTTTATTGTGGATTCCCTGTAAAGTTACATTGTTCCTCCTTTGAGAGAGACATTACCTGATCCTTGCTTGGAATTATTAATATCAGCTTTCTTTGTGGTGTTATGTTATGCAAAAATTTTCACTATCTGTACAAAAGTTCACCATTGGTACAAAATCTCACCATCGGTACAAAATCTCACCATCGGTACAAAAGCTCACAATCGGTATCGAAGTTTCACCATGTGGCTGTTAGGCCTAACACCCGCCGAAGTTATTATCAAAGTGCTGGAAGACCACTTAGTGAAGGAACTGTATAATATTCTGCTAGGTTAAAGGTGGAAGACATATAAAATAACAAAAGACTAAATAATAGATTTAATTTGCTAAATTTTATCGTATTTTCTAAGCATTATTTGTTAGGTGTAGCTATGTTTTGTCAAATTGCATGCTGGGATTTCTTGGTTTCACTGATCACTGTTTATGTGTTCTCTCTCCAATGTCGGAAGCGTTGTGGGTGTTTCCGGCTATGCCACCAGGGGGTGATCCTTGAATTCACTGCGGGATCGGCCTTGGATATAAAAGGGGAAGCGCGTGCTTCAAAAATCATTCCAGAATCAGGCTTCTTCAAGTCAATTACCCTCTTCACTCCACAGGATTATTCGAGTTCAACAAGACCCAGCATGTAAGGTAGATATCAACCAAATTTTATTTTGCATTTCTTTGCTATTTTGTTCTTATTTCTGAAGATACCTAATGTTTTTTTGTAGCTATCTTGGTAGGGTAAATTCTTTAAAATGTTATTCATTTTAGTGATAATATAATTTCTATAAGGATAATTACTTTTATTCTGGGTTTTGGTTTTATGCAAATTTAGGTAGAGCCCAAGTATACGCAACCTCTTTCTATTGTTATTAAGCCTATAGAATTTGTGATACTATTAGCTATTGATAATTAGAATGAGCCATATTAGAATGTATTTATCACTTATTCATATGGTATTTCTTATATTTTTATGTTATCATTAAATGTTTGCTATCCAACCTCAAACCTTGACTAAGTCTGATCATTTCACGATATATTCACAACCCATTCACCACAACATAACAATGAAATACGTATGTATGATCATTGATTTTGGATAAACACGCTTAATGTGAAACGTGGGTCCAGGAATGGATGAAAGGGAGGGGGTGCTTTGATTCTTGTATGCTTAAACATCAAAATTAGTTTCTAGTATGCTTCTACCTAAGTGATAAATTAAGAGACTGTTAATCTGTAATATATATTTATTTCTTTATATCAATAATGAAAATTATAGTTAAATAAAATTAATAAAATAAGTTCATGTTACTATAGTCTATCCCACTTTAATTTGATGGCACTACAAGTGTTACGCGAAAACGAGTCTGACAATTTACCTGAAAATGTGTATACTTACACACCTTTTTTTGCTACAGGCAGTATAGAACACTTTGCTAAGCAGCTAGTAGAAATAAATTGAACTTTATTAATAAAAATTACAACTCAAACAGACGTATATAAGTCTCTGAGGTGGTGTAGTCAAAGATTGTTTATTACGATTATATTCTTTTACATTTTCTTTGTACTGAAGGAATGGTGTTTAAGTTTATTGATAACATTATACTTATTAAAGTTCTTTAATGAAATTTTTAGTAAATATACGAAACTTCATGTTTTGTGGCTTTCCTTAATATGTTGGCCCTGAAAAGGTTTTGTCTCTTTCCTTAAAATATTTCATTTTCAACAGACAGTAATTTTTGATCACTAGAGTTATTTAGCTGCATAGTGATGAACAAACTCTCCCGTATTTTTAATAATGTCTTGTAAACATTCCAAGGAGGAGTTTCAGCAGTGAAGCAGAAATACATTTATACATTTATTAACAAGAAATTACCTCCCCCCCATCCTGAGTAGGGTAAGGCAAATAGCAGATCCTACGGTCATCTCTTTTAACCCTTTATCTGCACTTTTTACCTCCCCACAAGTTTTATAATCAAAAAATTGATTTTCTCGAATGTGGTATGTAGAAAATTTAAAAAAAATTCGTAACTTCTTTTTGTTCTCATCATTTCCGATAGAATGACAAATCAAATGCTATACGTTGGTATAGTTCTAACGACCCCCCCCCCCCACAACTCTGACCCCAATGGAACAATTGAACCTAACTTCATAGTAATGTAGATCTTGCCTAGAGGAATCTGGACACTGCATTTCACTCTTTTCCGTACCTAAATAGCACATAAATCTTTTGTCCTCTCAGAATCCCACCCCTGTAATTCCGACCCAAGTGCATCAATCAAAACCAAACTAAATAGTGAAAGTGGACATGCCCATAGTACACAACATTCCGAATTTCAACCTTCTACCTCAAAAAATGTCGAAATTATGAAGGGGGCGGATGAACATTATCCTTCCAACTATAAATAAAGGAGAACATGTGAGTTCGTCACGGAAACAGTTTTGCATTGTTGTTGCATGTTTAAGCATTGTTGGCGCTCAATTAAATCGCACGCCGGAACTGAACGTCACCTGACCATTGTTGTCTGAGCATGTTTTTATCATCAGTCAATCACAAAACTATAAATAAAGGTTGGAGAAAGATGGCGGACACCGAGTAGTGTGAGAACGAGCTGCCACCAGCAAAAAAAAAAAAATACTCCACCCAATAGAGAGATTATAAGGATAAGGAAAGGGGAATATAAAATAGAAGGAGTCTAGATTAACTTAGCGAATTGCTGTTATTATCGTTAGTATTACTGGAAAAGTAATCAGGTATTTCACGAAAATTAGGTTTAAGCAAACTGAAACAAGCCTAGTCGGCCGCCACGGGGGACCTCCCCCCCCCCCCAGGACAAACAAGACCCGAGCCTCTTCTGCGGGGAAGGCAGATGAGAGGAGAATCAGGCTGAACGATGACACCCAAGCATTGGGAAGCCCGGTGCGAGACACGTCCCCAAGATCGCATAAAGCATGGAAAGATGGGCAGAATAAATTGAACTCTAGAAAAAAATAGCCACCTGTCCAAAAAAAATTATAACCAAAAAGAAAAAAATAATGTGGAACCTACCTCTAAACCTTCTAAGTCGTCTGATGAATCACCAGCGAGCCCACTGAATGGGGCAGGCTGCCAGCTAACTCTGCCGGTGGCAAGACCCCAACCAAATTTTAATGAGCTCCTAGGTATAGCGTCCTGACCATGGCTGCTGGTCTCAGTCAGTTCTAAAGGTACAAGTACTGAGAAATTTTCACCTGGTTTTCTAAGGCTAGTAATAAACTCTCTTATTGGAGGAACGACAAATGTAAATAGACTACAGTCGGGTAAATTTTTTCTCAAATTTTCTTCCATGGCATTAGCAGAAAGATGCGTAAAATTTGCAGACATCGGATCCATTACTCTGGGCTACAAAGTCCCAAATTCTTGACCTCGTCAGTGGGCACTATTTACGGAATTCGAGCCAACGTATCACTAGAAGAGCTTCAGACTGAAACAGAATGCGGGAAGTAAATACGGGAATGAAAATCCTCCCTTCGACTTTTCAGGGGGCAAAATTTTCGAAAGCTTTAATCTACTTTAGCACACCATACCCTCCGGAGAAAATCATCTTCAAGAATAAAACCTTTACAGTTGCTCGACCCCAACACACCCGATGCAATGCATAAATTGTCATCGCTTGGGTCACACTAAAACGAAGTGTTCTAACCCATCTGCATGTTCCAAAAGTTCTAGCGAGGATCATGAGAGAAAGGATTGCACAGCCATATCTTTTCTCTGCATAAACTGCACAGGAGGGCACTCACCATATTACAGGGACTGCCCCAAATTTAAGTACGAGGCATTGATACGTACCAAGATGGTCGACCTCTTTATCTCATACTACCAAGCTACGAAGCTGGTAGATATGGAATGTGATGTCAGTGGTTTTAGTTTTATTATTATTTTTTTGTTGTTGCCATTATTTTCATAATTTTTTTTTTAAGTAATCCAAAGTTTTTTTGTGTATTTACAATGAATATGAGTTTTTTGTTGCCGTGTTTATAATAATAAGATACATTTCTTTTAACGATCTTTTAAAATTTATCGGCAATAATAAGTTTCCTTTTTGGGTTAGCATTGTTGGGTGAGAGGGAATTCCCAGAATCTCAGTGATGCTGGCTCAATAGGAATGTTGATTGTTGCGTTTTAAAGTTTTTTTTTTTTGGAATAAAAAAATGAAAATGAAAAAAAACAAAAACTTCCGTCTTGGAGAAGGAGGTGACATTCAAGGGACCAGCGAACAACATGGCAGTTGGCCTATTGCAATAAGATTAACGTTTATTTATGGGTGTTAATGTTCTCTCCCCTCATAAAAACGAAAGTCAAGTTCGGTGATATTACTCCCAAAAAGAAATAAACAGTTAAAGGCAAATGAAACCAGACTTTGTGGTTGTCAAGAGCAACTTAGATCGTTTAAGGAACGTTAACGATGTTTAGTCTGATGTTCAACAGTAGCCAAGATCGATCTGCTACTACGTGTGTTGCAGTGAAGCGGCAATAACCAACTATCGTCGGCGTGGGGCGTTAAGAAGAGAAGATTGGTGAGTGTTGAAATAGTTATTTTTGACGGGACCCTGGGAACGTTGGCGAAGTAAATTAGTGCCTTCAGACAATTGAACTGGCGAATATAGCCCAATTAGAGGAATCCAGAAGGATAGCTGAGGAATTTAACACGAAAAATGAGCTCAGTTTTAAATGAACTGAATAGATGTGTTCCTTATGGAATCCCATTTGTTTTGGAATATTAATTATTCTTTACTAGTTAGTAAAATATGTTTTGAGTGTAAGGTGGCACAAAGGATCAGCTGTTAATAATTAAGTTGGGAAACGTAAATTGGGTATTGTTTTGGCATTTTTAGCACTGGTCCTCCATATGAGTAGAAATATAGGAATGGTGATTGGTAGTCTAAGCTTGACTGGAAGGGTTAATGTGGCCTCCCTTCTAATTGCTCAAAAAAAAGGTGCACTCGACGTTTTCATGTACGTCAATGGTCCGTAATATGTCACAAGGGAATGCAATCTCATTCCATTAACAGGCTCTGGGGTACCAGTGTTATGCATACACGTGTAATGACAATATCATTTATTTAAGAGCGAACCTTGCAAAGCCACAGGCAGATCAGAAGTGAGAGTACACTGCCAAGGGGACGAGGAATGTATTATTAGGTATAGGATACAGATTAATTTAGCAGGAGCCCCTAGTAAATATAATGTACTGATTTGTTGAATAATTGGTAGCAATAAGGTACAAGATAACGAATAAATAATGGCAACATAACTCTTGGTGTAATGGCGTTTATTTCAAAATGTGTCGCAGCTAAATCTGTAACAGGTCCCAAGAACTCGTGATCGTGTCAAGGTGAGTGAGAAGGTTACATTTTGGAACCCCATAATAATAGAACCTCCCCCCCCCCCCCTTGGCACGTCACAGATACGTACCAAGATGGTCGACCTCTTTATCTCATACTACCAAGCTAAGAAGCTGGTAGATATGGAACTATGTAGAGAGGGGCCCAATTAGAGGAAATACGCTTCACGTCTTGTTGAAGGAAGTCACTCTACGCCGATTCCTAGACCCCAGAACCAAACGTTCCAGCAACCATACAGTCCTTCCCTAGATTATTCATCCCACCCAAATCGTAATCAAGAGTTTTTGACATGCACAACTAGTGGCTGTGAAGATGTCTCTTCAATTCTGAATTCTAGCTTTCCCCTGTTGCTGGTATTCCAACAGAATGAGCCCAGTGACAGTTTTTCTCAAATTCCATGGTCGCAGCTCACTCCTTTTACAGCAGAGGCTGTAACCTATAATGCACCAAAAGACCAACAAATGGACATGACCAATTCTCATTTTTCTGTGTGTGATCAGAAAATAGATTCCGCCACGGTTGACAAAGACGAAGCTATTAGCAACACTTTAAAATTATTCATTTCGACATTGATGGGAGATGTGCTCTCTATTAACCAGGACAACTCAAGGGGGATAGAAAGCACCCTAGATCTTATGAAGAAGAGACTTCAGCACTCACCCCGCTATTCGCAGACGTCACCACATGGTGGCAGGAAATGCTCTCCCCAATCCAGTAAAACTCCCAGCATAGCCAAGCTGCACCCAAAGGCGATTAATATTGTACATTGGAATGCTAGAGGTGTCTTTGCCAACTGGAAAGACATCATCTTGCTGCAAAGGAAATCAGATATTTTTACTGTTTGTGAAACGTTTTGGAAAACAGATTCTAATATTGCCTTAAGTAACTCAGTAACATACTTAAACAAAAGAGACCATCATGGGGGAGGGGGTGGTAATTTAGTGGCAGTTAATCCTCAGATCCCTCATTACATCAATTACTACAACCAAAATGGGACCTACCTTGAAGAGTTGTGCGTCAGGTATAACCTAAAAACACACTTTACCTCTGATTTCACGTACTACCATCCCAGAAGCGGATGGTCCCCTGCCAACTTAGATATTGCCTTCTCTTCCCCAAATTGGCCTCTCCCCTTGCACGTGTCTTCAGTTATAGGAACTTACGGAAGTGACCATCAGCTGATTTGCAAAACCCAGAATAGCAATCCTTACACTCCACCCCCTCTACCAACAGTTGGTCTAGAGGATGTGAACAACCACTTTCATATCTCCCATGATATCCAGCACCAAATTCTCCTCTTCCAAAACAGTTCCTTAGCAAACTCCCCAATAAACAGAAGTACTCCTCCTAGACCCTGGTGGTGGACACCAGAGTGTGAATCAGCTGTTTGGATTAGGAACAAAGCCAGAAGGCAATATCTGAAATGCAAGTGCTCTTATTGTTGGAATCTAACCAAAAAGATCAAAGCTGGATGCAAGAGAGTTCTAAAAAAACATCGTAGACTATATTGGTCAAATTTTCTTTCCAACAGTAAACAATAATATTTGGTAAGTACTGAAGATAATGCTTTCTCAACCAAGACATACCACTCCGTTAATTGAAAATCAGGATGGGTCCATGAAAAACCCAGAGGAGTCAGCTGCAACCATACTTAAGCTTGTGGTGGGAGCACTGGCCAAGAGACACCCTAATTGGCCTGTCCCCCCACCCACAGCTTCACTCCAGAACCCTAGCGAAATCAATGGGAGCAGTCTTTCTCCAAACTCGAACTAAAAGCAGCCCTAAGAAGCAAATCTAATGCCCCAGGCCTGGATAAACTGCTAAACGGCACTTTCATCAAGCTAAGCAGCAGTCAACAGCAATTTCTCATAGACGCTTTTAATAAATCCTGGATGACGGGCATCATCCCCAGTAAATGGAAGGACTCTAACATATATCCTATACTGAAAACCAATAAACCCTCCACCCAACCACAAAGCTATAGGCCAATAGCCCTGACTTCCTGCCTTATAAAAATACTGGAGAGAATGGTTAATAACAGGCTGCAGCACTTCTTGGAAACCCATTACAACCTCCCCCCTTTTTATTACTGGCTTTCGTAAAGGGTCGAATTACACCTTCCCCACCATTAAACTGGTAGGTTAGGTTAGTGTATGCGGCCTGGGAGAAAGGGGAAGCCCTAGGAGCAGTCTTACTCGATCTGAAAAAGCCTATGACGCAGTAGAACATGATATACTGCTGGATAAAATGGTCAATTCTTCCCTACCAAACCGAATGATATTATGGATATCATCCTTCCTAAAAAATCGACTTGTCGGGATCAAATTCCCAGGTGGCACGGTTTGGCAGACACAATCTAAGGGCCTACCACAGGGCTCTGCCTTGAGCCCTGTGCTTTTTAACATCTTCACAGTGGACATTGCCCAAACCCTGCCTGAAGGAACTGAAGTAAATATCTTCGCGGATGACATAGCTATATGGAATATTGACCAATCCATCCACAAAATCAAGAATAATCTCCAAAATTCCTGCGATTCTCTGGCTGGATGGGCCAAATCAAACCTAATGTCTTTCTCACCGGACAAGACGATAGTTGTGTTCTTTGTTAAAAATGGTCCCTTGCCCCAACTCCTCATCTATATGAATAAAACAAGACTTCCCGCTAGAAGGGCCCATAAATTCCTGTGTGTTGTTTTGGATGGGAAATTAAAATGGCAGCAACATATAGCCCGCATGAAGGATTGCCTAAGGAGAAACCTGGCTCGAATCAAGTGCATCACTAGAATAAACTGGGGACCCCATGGTCTGAAATGTCCACCCTGCTCGCATCCCTGATTCAAACCTCCGACCAATCCGACCTATTTCTCCTGCTTTGCATCCAAAACAGGCAGAGAGCAGCTAGCTGGACTGGAGAGGAAAATAGTAAGAACTTGTCTACATGCAACACAGTTCTCCCCTAATCAAGTGATATATGCTGACTCTGGGCTAGGACCTACACCTTTGAGATGGGAGGCCAAAGTAATCTCAACTGTATACTTTTACCTGCAAGCAACCAAACCCTTTAATGAAGAACTATCTTTCACAGAAAACCGCTGTATACACTTTAGGTCGAACAAAGTCAAAAGCCTCCTCCTGGGAATTCTTAATAAATTTGAATGCGCAGACGTCCTCCTGTTTGGAAGGGAAATCACTGTTTCCCCACGCAGCCCAGGCCTTAGCCCTGAAATCATTGTGGTGCCATCGGAATTTAGAGCAAATGACCCACCAGAAATTGTTAGGCCTATCATTTCCGAAATCCTGCATAAATTCTTTTACGACCACAGAAAAGTATTTACGGATGGTTCCTTAACCCCAGAAAGTAACTGTGGAGGAATAGGTATCTACGAAAGAACAGGTACATAATGCCTGCAACCAGCTAGAGTCACTGTATAAGAAGAGCACCGCAATTGATTATCCTGGCATTTACTGCCCGTCCTGAAAGCTGTTGGTTAGTATCTATCACGTGACCCTCTGCCGCCAATATGGGCTTATGAGCGTGTGCAGCTACAGGATAGTTTTTGATGAGTAGTCGCATTTGCTGTTGATAACTACTTTTTATATCCACTTTTACATTAAAAAAATGCCTCAGTGTTGTACCTATATGTGCTACATAAAACGGAGCGATGGCAAAACATTATTTCGAATTCCCCGAGATAATAACGGCGAAAGATATGCCTAGCGAAGATCAGTAGAGCAGACTGGAATCCTACGAATGATTCAAGATTTGCGAGGTGAGTTTCTTTATATAATGAATAAAACTTTAAATTAACGATTTTAAGTATTTTACACGTATTATTTCGTAGTATTTCTTATAATTTATCATTGATTTTTTTTTTTTAAATGATCAAAGTTTATGATGTGCGATTTGATCGTGCAACTAGAATAGAGTAAAACCAGATCAAGTTAGATTTTAGCATATCTATTTGAACTTTATAGTCTTAACGCTGGGGAACACCAGCATTGACATCACAATGATTAGACATGGAGCAGCTAACCTTGACACGAAATCCTTAGACCTTGTTTGAAAGAAAGGAACTAATCAAGGTAATCAGTTCGTCCGAAAATCCTAAAGTAATCATCTTGTGTATGAGGCTGTTGTGCCTCAAAAGCTTTACGGAAATCCAAAAAGACAAGACCACCATACATAGCACAGTTAAGAGGAGTGTTTAGATCTGCAACAAGCGTCCAGATCTGAAGTTGGCAGGAGTGACCTGGGCGAAAGCCAAATTGCTCATCACGAACGAGATTGTTTGCTACACAGAATTCGTTAAACCTCTTCAGAGTGATGCGTTCAAACACTTTTGATAGCACAGATAGCAAGCTTATGGGTCTGTAGCTGACAGCAAGAGCAGGGTTTAGACCTGGCTTAGGTATGGTAACTATGACGGACTGTTTCCACTGGCCGGGGAAGTAACCAAGTGTCCAGCAGTCATTCATGGCTTTGGTAATGATCGAGACAATATTAGAAGGGAAGTTCTTGAGAGCACTGTTAGTGATGGAATCAATACCTGCTGCTCTTTTGATTTTAAGTCGCTTGATGACGTCAGAGATTTCTTGAGCACTAATGACTTCTTCAGGGGTGGGAACACGATGAATGCATTGGTAAGCGATACACCCATCGTTAACTAGCTGAGTGTTTTGGAGGCTCTCCAAGTTGTCTCACCAAGCGTGGTACATTGACTTTTCAGGGAATCAGCGATCAATTGAGCCTTATCCCCGTCCCTAGTTGCCATTGCCTGTAAGCAGTGGCAGCAATTGGATTGGTCTGTTACCCTTTAAGGCCCTCACAGTTCCCCAGAGCGAGTTGTCCTGGACAGACAAGGAACTTCAGTTTTTCGCTCCACCTCTAATTTCGTAGAGCTTTAACCTTCTCCCGAACCTTGCGAGTATGCCGGTTGTACTTGGTGTTGAAGAAAAGAAGTCGCTTATGCTGCCATAATCTTCAGTAAGAATTCCTTTCGAGAATAAGACGCCTGATATAAGGAGGCAGGTTGATGTGTTCAGGACGCTTACGATCGACAGTAGAGGTACTGGAAGTAGTGGCATCGTTGAGAACACGGGTGATACCATTAATATTACTATTGATATACTCCTTAAAATAATTTTAATAAAGTAATAATATTACTAACTTGGAGGCTATTTCACCATTTTATAAGCTTCGGTTTACAATGGAAGGGTCGTGCGATTTTCATTGGCTATACATTTTACAGTTATTATATTATTGGATACTACTCTGTAATTTATCATGACTATATCGCACCGACGCTTCGATTGCATCGAGGCTGGGGGGGGGGGGGGGTGGAGATTTCTGCAAAGAACGGATGATTTATAGCAAGTTATAAATGTATCATAAATAGTGTTCCTGCAGAAATGAAGATATTCTTAAAATCTGTTGTTTTAAAATCAAAATTAACACGAATAAGCAAATTAAATGTGTGATAACGTGTTTACTTTAAAACAATAACTTAAAAATTTTAAAACATGGACCGGTAAATGAACATTAAACGTATCGATATTTTGACTTCATATTGATACAAAAAATCGACATTTTTTTCGATATATCGATACGTTCGATACGATATCGCCATCACTAATCGTCAGGACGGACTAGCTCTTCAAGGCATCACCTCTACTCTCTTTTCAGGTATCATCTCATTGCTTTCATCTGACGGTGCGCCATTTTCAGGGCGATATTCAACTCCGTTACGTCTTATGTGCTGGTCCCTGGCGTTGGAATTAATATTCCCATAAACCAGTACATCAAGACGCTCACTGTCCTTCTGGGTCCCTGGCGTTGGGATTAATTTCCTCGCAAACCTAAGGACGTTTCTCATATAATCTATTCTCATCCTAATCATCTACAAGCGGGTCCCTGGCATAGAATTAATTTTCTCACAAACCTGACTTGAGGTACAGAGTAGCTGATGGTACATCGGAGTCACTAAGAGGAAGAAAACTTCGGTGTCGTCAAGAGTCGTCTCATACATCAGCCATTGCGGACGCTGTGAACCTAGAGTTGGAGGTTCCCGGCTGCTTCATCTTTGATCCTGGATGCTATTGTGGATTCACCAGTGGATCTTCTTAAGTCTTTTTTTATTAACTGCGTCGTCCTGACTAGGTGTTTCCTTCTAAAGACACTAGCTTCATGGCGACGACAGGCGCTGCGTCGACGAAATCCGTTAGCGTTACTTTTAAATATGCTGACGGTAAGGTGTTATCCTGTGATGTAGTGTACAAAGATGCATGTAAGGATCCCAGATTTATTGCTTTTGACATCATTATAAATGAACAGCTTGAGGCACTACGTTCCGAATTGAACAAAAAATATCTTGACTTAGAAACAAGGTTGGAAGCCCTGACCAAGAATATTGGTACTGTAAATACAAATTGTTCGGGAAAACTCATATTTTTTTATGTAAAAATAGATATAATTTTATTTGTAATTAATTAATCTATTTTTTCTATTCTTTAAGTTTTTTTTTACTGTTTTGCAGACAGTGATTGTTGAGTATATATTGTTTTAATAAATGTTAATTAAAAAATTTCCACGTGATTATCACTGTCTGCAGCTAGTTGTCCCTCGCAAATAATTTTCGTGATCACGAGGATGTGGTCCCACTATTGTTGATGTTCTTTCCGTGGTTACTGTTTTTTTATTTCAGACAGACCACTTCCAGCTTCTGGCTTGACCAGTCGTCCCTCCTTCTGGTCCTCCACGTCCTTATTAGCCTGCAGCATGACGTTCAACTTCCATTTATCATTTTCATTCCAATGCTCTGCAAATTACTCGTACCCTGCCGTTCGATGTTTAGTTTCTTATTGAATTTCTCACTTTCTCGCGGCAGCCATGATTCTTTATCGAGCAGCATTGTATTGCGGGTTTACCCCTAAGGTAATAATGTGTGATATACGGGGAAATGTAGGTTGTCTCCTTTGACTGTCCCCTTTATCTATCGCTATTTCTTAAAATAATGTTACCCAGTCACCTGGGATCCGTTTAATCAATGCTGCTACCTGGCCCTCCTCCCCTTCTGTGATCGTATAGTGTACTAGTCTAAAATAGCTCCCCCTCCCCTTTGTTTAATAATAATACCCCGAAATTACGTTTCAATTTGACCTCCCTCCCGTTTCAGAGATGCCGCCTACCTCAACTGAGATGAGAAATTCTCCCAAAAAAAAATGTTCTTTACCAATTAAACAAAATGGGATACGACAGGATATACAGGATAAAATAAAAAAAATTTTTTATTCTACTAACAAATACGATAATCAAATTCATTAAATAATCAATACTTAATTGTAAAAGTTGTATATTCTATACCATGAAATACTAACAATGCAAATATATAAAAGAACATTTACTGCAATACGCTTATTAGATAAAATAACCAGGTTCAAACAATTCTTATTAGGATAGGTTTCGAATAAGTTAGCTAACACTTATCTATAATCTTACAATTATCTAATAATAATAGAACTGTCATCAAAATTCATAATAAAGGCTACCTAAATCTTGCTATTTCATCAATATTACATATATATATATATACTCTTTAGTCAAAAGAAAGCATAATAATTAAATATCCCTCCCCTTTTTACAGAATTTTGGCCTAACTGTGAACACGTGGGTTTCACCCCCCCTTTTTTTTTTCTCTCAGACAAAGTTATATCTTAGTTTCCCTAAAAAAAAAATGCTGACGATTGACCCGTTACAAATTTTACCCCCTTACAGATATCAAGGAGAGAAAAAAAAGGTATCAGACACTTAAACAACAAAAAAATGAAATGAACTCACGATTGATCTAAAGTTTGTCATTACTTAAAGTTCACTGTTCTCTTGGTATGTTGGTATGTCGTGGTTGAAAAATGGAATCGTAAAAAGTACTTATCTGCCCGTAGTGCACGTAGTTTCTACTAGGTATGCTTCCTACTGTTTCGAGGGGCCCAGACCTGATTGTAGCCGCCGTTTCCGGGAGATGTGTTCCCCGCCTGCCGTGGATGACTTGTTGTGGTCTCCTTGCCGCTCACGCACGCTTCCAGTTTAAGACTAGGCCGACCTGCTATCCGCCACAGGCTGCCGTACGGTATTATCCCGCTGGACAACGCCGATCTTGCTGTCGCTTGGTTTCTGACTCACTTCATCCACTGGTTATAGGCATCCCTATGCCCGTCGTCGAGCACTGGTGGTCGGGGACACATTCGGTTCGCACCGTTGTGGCTAAGGCCTGGTTTCGTGCCGCTCCGTGGTCGTAGCGAAGAAAAAATTTTCACTCCTCAGTAGGTAACTGACGCTGAACTCGATCCTCTCTCTACTGTTTACTACTTTTTTTTCTTATCACTCTTTTTTTTTTAACTATTGCACTGCCCTCTAGGGGTGTCACTGCTTTTCTGGCCAATCATGTGTTCAAATCTCCCGCTCCCTTCCTTATCAGTGATGACTCACCCCTCCCCCCTTTTTTTCTCGGAATGGATTACCTTACGTAATTTCTGGAAAAGGAATTTCTCTCCCCCCTTTTTTTTTGAAATAATTAACGGAATTCCCACGTGCTCACAAATAGGCTTAAATACAATACACTTAAGCAATTCTATCTAATAAAATACAAATTTCAAATTGCAGAACACCCAATTTTCATAATACCCTATCCTGCCTGTCGTATTCCATCCTTTATTCTTAATATACTGCGTTTCTCCCCCCCTCCCCATTTCTTTCTTGTTTAAAACGGAATCTTAGAGTTTTCTTTTTTTTTTTCAGAGAAATGGCTTGCAAGAGCCATTTCTTAGTGCATGTAAATTTTTTAACAAATTTGCATGTCACAAATGAAATTTCTTTTAATGCTATTTCAACAATAACGCGCATAAGGGACGCCATGCTGCACATTTCAATTCTTATTTCCCATTAATAATTAATTATGATTTCGCAGTCTTTCTTTAGACTTTAAATGGGAATTTGAAATTTCTTTTCCTTACTCTTTATAAGCAATTGGTCTGTCTCAATTTTTTTTATATTTAATCTCAATTCGCTCAACGTAGCGATTAATATTTCTTGTTACAGTGTTTTGCTGTCTTCAACGTACATTTAAGTATTTCTTTATTTTATTCCGAGAAATATTTTTTTTTGTAATTGAGATCGCAATGCCTATTCCTCAATTAAATCATATTGTATAGAACATTCTTTTGTACAGAATTTTTGTATTTTATAAATAAATATCGCAATTTTTAACCAAAATAAAAGTCTTTTAACGAGCCAGGTTTACTCTTTCTTTTAAAGTACCACCCGTTAAATTCTATTTATTTTGCTTCCCCCTCTGAACACAAATATTGATAGTTTTAGAGAGGATGTAAAGCGTGCAAATTTGGAAACTACCAACGGCATTGCCAAACTTAGCAATTGTATCAAAGTATTTATTGGCTCTCCCATTAGGTTCGATTCGCCCATGTTAGTGGATAACGCTGTTCCTCCACTCAATAGTAAAGAAGGTCCTGCAGTTCCTCCACATTAAGTGTATTTTGAGTTTGAAGCGTGTCAGTCCTCTTGCTGTTATTAAGTTATTTACAGGCAACAAAAAGCCGTTGCAATGCTATAACTGTTTACGTTTTGGTCACGTATCCCAAGGTTGCACCGAGTCACCTCGATGTAATAAGTGCGCTGGCGACCATCAGTCGAGAGATTGTACTAACATAAAAAGGGGGGGGTTCTAGAAATTAAGGCGTCGACTACTGTGGTCATTTTGCGCCTTTTACACAAGTTATATCTGTACGCAGCCCGGGACAAACACAAACATCCATGCCCACGGCGGGATTCGAACCCACAGCCAGGCGGACTCGAGAACTAGAAAGCCTATGCCCTAGCCCTCTCGGCCACCTGGCCGGCTAACATAAAAGGCAAAGACCTACAAAATGTATACATTGATCTGGTCAGCATACATCTAGCTACACCAAGTGTCCCAAATATCCACAAGTCAAAAGGATCATAAGCACCAAAGTGGTAGAGGGAAAATCCTATGCTTCGGTCGCATCCAGTTCTGCTGATATTAGGGACACACGTATGGTCGACCACAATTATTGTGTGATATTTACAGGTTCCAAGGAAATTTGCTAAATTACTATAAGGAAAGTGGAAAAGCAGTGCCACAGATGGACAGAAACAAGATCGTAAATCAAGGGAAACTCCGTTGCAATATTTGGAATGCGAGGGGAATCGCTTGCAAGCGCATCGAGTTTTACAATTTCCTTACATATTGGAATGTCGATGTCGCCTTCGTGTGCGAGACGCACCTAAAATCTACTCAAGTCTTCACCTTGCGTAGGCATCGTGTTTATCGCAAGGATTGGCCACTGGGTAATAATGCCAGCCACGCTTTTGGTGGATCAGCGATCATTGTTAAGGACGGCATTGATCATCGTGAGTCTGTCACTCCAGACTTTGGGATTGGAAGATGTCTCCGTGATTATAAACGATGTGGACGCAAGTGAAATCAAGTTCATCTCTTTATATAACTCACCTAAGCACAAGCTTGATCTGTGTGAACTTGACGACCTGCTGTCTGGTCCCATTCCAGTTGTTATTGCGGGCGTCTTGAATGCCAAGCACCATGCATAGAACATCAAATGCCCCAATTAAAACGGCAATATCTTATGTGGATATACCTTAAACGAGATTGACACTTTCCTTGCAGGTCCCCTTGATGACACGTACTACTGCGACCAGTCTCCTGTTAGTGACATGCTGGATATTGCAGTTCTTAAAGGTTTCTTCAAGCCCTATAATATATTCACCGTCGACGACTTATCTTCTGACCACCGTCCAGTGATGCTTATGTTTGAGGGCTTAAACATTGATAAGAAGATTGTGCTCCGCTCTAAACAGGACAGGAAGCTCTTTAGGGATATTCTTAGAGAAAATAGCATTCCTTACAAGAAGGTTATTGATAAGGAGGATATCAATAGTAATATTAATGCTATCACCCGTTTTTTCAACGATGCCACTACTTCCAGTACTTCTATTATCAATCGTAAGCGTCCTGAACATCTCGACCTGCCTCCTTATATCAGGCGTCTTATTCTCGAAAGGAATTCTTACTGAAGATTATGGCAGCATAAGCGACTTCCCTTCTTCAACACCAAGTACAACCAGCTTTCTCGCAAGGTTCAGGAGAAGGTTAAAGCTCTACGAAATTAAAGGTGGAGCGAAAAACGGAAGTTCCTTGTCTGTCCAGGACAACTCGCTCTGAGGAACTGTGAGGGCCTTAAAGGGTAACAGACCAATCCAAATGCCGCCACTGCTTACAGGCAATGGCAACTAGGGACGGGGATAAGGCTCAATTGATCTCTGATTCCCTGAAAAGTCAATTTACCACGCTTGGTGAGACAAACTTGGAGAGCCTCCAAAACACTCAGCTAGTTAACGATGGGTGTATCGCTTACCAATGCATTCATCGTGATCCCACCCCTGAAGAAGTCATTAGTGCTCAAGAAATCTCTGACGTCATCAAGCGACTTAAAATCAAAAGAGCAGCAGGTATTGATTCCATCACTAACAGTGCTCTCAAGAACTTCCCTTCTAATATTGTCTCGATCATTACCAAAGCCTTGAACGACTGTTGGACACTTGGTTACTTCCCCGACCAGTGGAAAGAGTCTGTCATAGTTACCATACCAAAGCCTAGTCTAAACCCTGCTCTTTCTGTCAGCTACAGACCCATAAGCTTGCTACCTGTGCTATCAAAAGTCTTTGCACGCACATTCTGAAGAGGTTTAACGAATTCTGTGCAGCAAACAATCTCGTTCGTGATGAGCAATTTGGCTTTCGCCCAGGTCACTCCTGCCAACTTCAGGTTTGAAGGTTTGTTGCAGATCTAAACACTCTTGTGAACTGTGCTAAGTATGGTGGTCTTGTCTTTTTGGATGTCTGTAAAGCTTTTGATCAGGTTAGGCACAACGGCCTCATATACAAGATGATTACTTGTGGTTTTTTGGACGAACTGATTACCTCGATTAGTTCCTTTCCGTGAAACAGGACATTTCGTGTCAAGGTTGGCTGCTCCATGTCTAATCCTTGTGACGTCAGTGCTGGTTTTTCCCAGGGTTCTGTTCTGGGCCCTGCACTGTTCAACTTTTTCATCCATGACTTCCCAACTTTTACAAATTGCAATCTATATCTGTTCGCTGACGACGCGGCCATCATGACTACTGACCGCAATCTCGCTCACTTCATATCACTGTTACAAAAGGCCTTACATCTGTGCGAGATATGGTTTGCAAAGTGGAAACTCGACCTAAACGTTGAGAAGTGCAAGGCGATGTTCATTACAAAGAGACATGGAAACCCCCGAGTCCTCTCTTTCTTTCTGGTAAAGAGATCGAGTGCGTAAAAAATTATAAATATCTCGGTGTGGTGGTAATTGCCAGACTAAATTGGGGTGACCACGTCTCCTATGCGATAAATAGAGCTAAGAAGGCAAAGTTCAGTCTAGTTGCTCTTCTGAGGCGAAACAGCGCCCTTGGAATGGATAGCAAACTTTTGCTTTATAAGATGGTTATATGAGTCATTCTTTTTTATTGTATGCCTGCCTGGGCTACAATATGCAAATCCAGATGGAAGGATCTCCAAAATTTCCAAAACGTTACCCTGAGAACAGGAGAGTCGCAACAAATATTTCTATTGCCAAAGATTTCCATATACCTCCAAATGGTAGCTATGTCCAGGAGTCGCTGAAGAAATTGCTTCCGAAGATTGAGGACCATCCCAATTCTCCGGTTGCAGATATTCTGGAGCAACCACTCACGTTTAGAAGTTTCCTCAGGCATCGCCAGCCTCGACACGTCCTGGACATCAATTCCGATGACATCCAAAAGGCCATCTTTCCCGAATACTGGATCTCATAGCTCCTTGTCCCCTTCGTCAATCATCAATCAACTCTATCGTCCTTATAGGAAAGGACTCCATCTTATCCTCTGGATGACTTAACTAAGTTTCATCTGGCTTCTTGCCTAGTTCAGTGTACTTCCTCTGGTTACTTCCTGGATGGGTATGGCAGTGAAAGCGTTGCTTTCGGACCGTTTGTTTCGTTTTCCCTGCGCTGTTCGATTGTCGATTGTCAGCATGCAGTTGGCTGTCGATCGATAAGGACTCCAGCAGCAGCACACACAACTAGGCATAAATATTTTAGAAAACTTCATTCACAATTGTAAGTAGACTTCACAGTATTTAGGTTTAACTTCTCTCTTTGTTTTTCACTTCGATAACTTAAATGATAGCACGTAATTATTTTTTATTTTATTACGTGCGATAGTACGTAAAAGATAGTACGAATTATTTATAAACGTCTGGTTTAATAACTAACTTGGTTTAATACTAATTTGCCTATAGTGATAAAATATTACAATGAAAACACAAAATCAGTGTCATGCAAGCTGCTGAATTTAATAAAAGTTCATGACTCAACAGCAGAAGGACTGTTCTAAACTTTACACAAAGAAATTCATGACAATGGACTGTCGTTTTCCAACATGATCGGTTTTGCTGCATGATGTTTGGTTCAAATAATGGTATCATGCAAAAACTAAAAAATGCTTCACTAGACTGCCTGTTTGCTAAATGTGTCTGCCATTCCATACAGTTAGCTGTTAGCAAAGCCCGCAAGATTCTTCCTCGATCAATTGAAGATTTGATAAGAGATACTTATGGCTATTTCTCACATAGTTCCAAACGTAGACGTGATTTTGAAGAGTTTCAGATATTCACTGAAACACCGCTCCATGCATTGCTGAAATTTTATGATATTCGTTGGTTGTCATTACTTAACTGTGTTAATAGAATAATTGAGCAATAGAATGCATTGCAATTATATTTCAAGGGAGAATACCTCAGTGATAGGCTGGTATCATGGATAAATGCTTAATAAATTAAGATAATGATAGAGAGGGAACCAAACAGGCAGAGTGAATTAAAGATGAACTGTTTATTGCTAAGCTTCACCTCGTTCTCGAAATGATGGGCTTATAAGAAAAATGATGTTGCTTGTCTGACGACAGCAATTAAATAAATGTACATAAATTAAAGATCTTTTGCACAAATTGATACAAAATTAAATAAAGTCAAATTTGGGATAATTTTCAGCAAGTCGTAATTCGTCATACGGGAAAGTCCAGTTTAATGGGCGCCGATTTAAACTTTAACAATCCTGGTTGAACGGGCGGGAAATTCTGTCGCATCCGTCGGGTAAATCGTGATGGCATTGATGTGGTCGGGAAGAGTAGACTCCTGCCATAGACATGTAAGAAGGACAGGTTCGGGCGCTACTATAATGCATAGAAAGATAGCAAGATAATTACTTTTGTCAATAATAAATTGCTTAAATTACTATCATAACTAATGCTGCTCTATCTAAGAAAGTTAGCTTACTGGCTATCTTATCTAACGGAAGCAAGGCTTGAGGAGCCCCATGGCCACGTGACTTAGGAGACCCCCCTTTACCTGCAACTTCCAAAGATTCAATCGAAGTAGCCAATTCCTTTGGCGAAATCCTGTCCCTCGCCGATGGCCGGTGTTGACGGTTCCGTGTTGCACGAATGATCCGTGTCGGCTACACAGTAGCTGCGCTGGGTTTTCTTCGCCCACGCGAAAAGCTTGCAGTGCCGTCTCGAGCTAGGCGGGTAGCTGCGTTGGGCTTCCTTCGCCCACTCGAAAAGATTGCAGTGTCGTTTCGAGCTAAGCGGGGCTTCGGGCTTTCGTGACGAGCTATCAACTCCTTGGCATTCCCACGACGCTTTCTTGTAACGTGACGATGTGCTGGGAAAATCCTAATGGTGTTGCCGTCACTTCGCACGCCTGCATGGAAGTCCTCTCGTCCGTCTAACTTCACCTTAGCTGGAGTTCCTCCCAGGCCATTCAACTTAGTCGCCTCCGACTTTCCATTGCGGAGCTTGTCATTAGTGGATCCTCTCCAGTTCGATCCTAAATCGCTTCTAATATCTCTCTTCCTTCCTTTCTCCGGCGAGCCTTCGAGCTTCCCTCGCCGATCACTCTTTTTTCCTATTGGCCGTCTCATCTGATTTTCAGCCAATGAGCCGCCGGTCTGACTATTCTCAGCGGCGGGGGAGGGCGGTTGCGAAGAAGCTACTTTGTCTTTATTTCTCTCCTCCTTCCGCTCCTCTGTCTTCTTCTTGCTTCTTCCCACCTTAAATTTATTTGACAGCTGGAAGTTTCTGAGAGACTGTACCGAATGCTGACGAACCCATTCAATAAGCTGTATTTTTTTTTTTTTTTGAGTCATGTCCGGACTATTACCAATAGATTTAAGATAATCTTTCAAGCAAAAAAAACACTGTTCACCATCTTTATAAAAAAATGGTAGAAACATACAAAACGTTGTTGGCAATTTACATGATCTGTCTGTGCAAGGAAGTAGTCATTTTCCAAAAGCTTTCTTTCTCCACACAAAGCCTCAATGGAGCAACTGCATCATTATTGCCAATCCTTGCTCAGTTCCCAAACGAATTCCCATCGAACATTCATCAAGCAGTTGATGATGAATGGTGACAAATCGCCTTCTGCACCAGTCCAACTGAAGTAGTTAAGACAAATCCTACTATTTAACCTAAAGAGTTCTTGGGGAAAATAAGTGAAATCAAAGTATCATGTGGAAAAGTTTTGGCTTTTCATAACTAATCAAAAGTTATGTTTGCTCTACTGAGCATTCCAGTGAGCAATGCTGACTGTGAAAGAATATTAAAACAAAAAATAGATAAAGGTTTATTACAGAGGGCATAGCCAGCCTGATAACTGCTAAAGAGGGATTAAAAATAACTACAATTTCACACCCGATTCTAAAATGCTGAGCAGATTTAATTCAAACATGTATGAAAATTTAAGTTCTGTTTATGGCGATTTCAATGAATAAAGATTTGTAAAATTCCCCAAATATTTAAGTTGTAGTTTCGATTCCTTTTACTTTTTCTCCATGAAAAAATAACATTTTGTCCATATGTAAGTTGTAGTTTTTTTTCTCTACTTTTTCTCTATATGTAAGTTTTTTTCGTACTTTTTTCCGTAATAAAATTTCTTTAATTTGTCTCCATATGTAATTTAGAGTTTCGAGTCCTTTTATGGTGGTTAACTTCCCATAATACAGGTAGCCCCAAGTTGGGAGCACCACCGTAGTCCCGCGTAGCCCTATTGGGGGTGCCACCGTAGCCCTCCGTGTTTTTTACATCTGGTCACGCTGATCTAAATGCCAAGTAGTTTTGTTCACAGTTTTGGTTGTTTATATATTAGTGGAATAATGTTTGAGTTTAATTATTTTACCAATTAAAATCAGTAATTTTAAAATATTGACATTTTAAAAGAATCACCTTGGTTCACAACCTTATTCGAATCATGACCCCCTTTTTCTAAAAGTTAAGTAACTTGCGACTCCCATACTTTTGAATAAAAAAAATGGCATTTTAGCAGGCATTTTTATTACATAGCGGAATAAAAATCTCGAAATTTCTTATAAAAATAAATGAGAATGTAAATATACTTAGCATCCCCATCCCCAGAAAATATTTTGTCACTGCACCAGTTATTTAACTGCATTATTTATTGTATATTTTAATATGTAAAATTTTATACAGTAAGTATATTTTTTAACAGCGTTTTATGTATTAATATATATTTTTGTCTGTATTAGTAAACAGTCAAATTTGTATATTTTGATCAAGCTCTGCTGTTATATTTTTAATAGAACAAATATTTAGTTTGCCTCTAAGATCTTACAAGTGTTTTGTCTAGTGTGGGTCTACTTTTTTAACAGAAATAAAGAGGAATTCAAAATATAAACTTTTAATTTTTATTAAAACAGTTTTTTTTTTTAAATTCATATAAAATTCAGTCAAAATCAGTAATTTATTTATTAAAATACTTCAATTTCAACAGACAGTTATTTTTGATATCTCTAGAGTTATTTTGCTGCCTAGTGATGATCAAACTCTCCTGTATTTTTAATAAAGGAAATCTTGTAAACATTCCAAGAAGGAGCTTTGTCAATGTAGCAGAAATATATTTATACATTTATAAACAAGAAATTACCCCCCCCCCCCACACACACACCCCGAGTAGGGTAAGTAGCAGACCCTGCAGTCAACTATTTTTACCTCTTTTTACCTGCACTTTTTACCTCCCCGCAAGTTTTTAATCAAAAAAATTGATTTTCTCGAACAAAGTGTATAGAAAATGCATAAGAGTTCGTATTTTTTTTTTTTCTCATGGAATGACATGTGCTAAATGTTGTTGTAGTTCTAATGACCAAGTGAGTTATATTTTCATAAGCACCAAGCTTATTTATATTTTCATTCATTTTTATAAGAAATTTTGAGATTTTTATTCCGCCATGTAATAAAAATGTCTGTTAAAATGCCATTTTTTTATTCAAATGTATGGCAGTCGCAAATTACTTAACGTTTAGAAACAGGAGGTCACGATTCTAAAAAGGTTGGGAACCAAGGTGATTTTCTAAAATGTCAATATTTTAAAATTACTGATTTTGAATGCCAAAGTAGTTGGATTCATACATTATTCCACTAATATATAAACAGCAAAAACTGTGGGCAAAACTATACTGATCGATTGTCGATTTTTGTTGGCATTTAGAACGCTCTGGGTGCACTGATCGTTTATCAGTTGTTTTCCCAACATTCAGTACACACCCAGGCCATACTATAATATATATATCCAGGCCTGACAACTGAATTGATGACGTCATGCTAGAGGTCGGTGAAGCATCAGGTCGTCTGCTTGCCATTTTGATACAGGAGATAATTTTTTCATATTACTGGAGTGTCTGTTTAACATGTATAATCATAATTTGTCACCTTGAATCATTTCATAAGTTACAAACCTTTCATCCAGTTACAAACCTTTCACAAGTAAAAATTTTTTTATAAATAAGAATTATTTTCAATTATAAAATCCTATCATTATAACCAAGTATATTAGGCTAAGTTTCAAAACCAGATGTGAAACCCCGACGTCTAACTTTCAAAATGAAATAGGCTGTGAGGAGTAGAGTCCCTGTAAGTAAAACGAGTAATGACACGCCATTCTTTCCTATGGAAAGCGAATTCAGCCAATTAAAGCCGTTTATCAAATCACGTGACAACCCACAAAATGGATGCTCTCAGTATATACAGGTATTCACGAACGTCGTAAAGAATGAATTTTTATGATGTTAAAACAGTAAAAACTCTGATATTAAAAATATCAGATTTTTCACATCATTTATCACTTTACAAGTTCTTTTTTTTAGTTGAATTGAATTTTTAAAATAAATTTGTAATAAAATATTTAACAATCCGGCTTGATGGCCAAGAGCGTTAAGGCGCAGGTCGAAACCAACGAGTCGCGTGTTCGAATCCAGCCAAGGGCAAGGATGTTTTTGTTTGTCCCTTTTCATTATCATCCTTTCATCAATTTCATCCATACTCTAGAACCAACAATTCCAGTTTCAAATTTAATCAGGGAAATACAGATTCTTCCCCTTCATATTTCAATTAACACAGTGTTAAATTACGTGTTCTCTAGACAGCCAAAATCGAATAAGAAGAAAATATTTAACAGAAGTGCAAATTTAACAATTTGTAATAGCTATTGCTTTCAGAAATTAAAAAATACAGCCTAAGCATTTGTATGGAATTATTGATTATGTACCTGAGCAAAGTGATGTTCAAAAAAGAGCAGTTTTTCTCATGGAATTTTTCGGAAGTAATCCATCTCACACTTAAATAAAATATTTTTTAACAATTTTCATTTGGTAATGAATTTCCATACATCTTTATAAACAGAATTATTTTCCTTCGTAATTACAAAAATTCAATCAAACTTGCAGTTTTTCCCATAGGATAACATTATACATGGCTGCCATATACACCCAAAATGGCGGCGTGTCATTACTCGTTTTACTTACAGGAACTCTAGTGAGGAGTTGAAAACCCCGACGTCTGGTGGCGGATCATGAAACGTTTTGGTAGGAGACGATCACATCAAGCCAGTAAGCAAACTATGTCATCAAATGTTAATTGTTGCGTTTATGGTTGCTCAAATACCTATAAAAACACTCAAGGAGTAGAGTTTTATCAATTTTATCCTAATGGAAAACTGCATCAAGTTAGGCTTGAAAAATGGATTCAAGCTTTGAAGAGAAAAAGTTGAGCACTGTGTTGTTAACATGCATGAAACACCTAAAAAGAAATCTCCCGGCCTAAATTTTATTTTCTATGTATGATTTTAGCTATCCTTTAAATACTGTTTAATTTCTCATCCTGTGTTTTAATGTCTGAAAGTAAAATGGTGCACGCAGCACAATTGATGATGCTCACAATTTCTAACAATCTTTGTTTTTCTTCTAGAGTTGGAGTTGACACAGCTTCTTTGCCCTACGTAATGATGACATTTAGCATTAAAAAAAAAACATTTTGCTTCAATGTAAAAAAAAAAAAAAAAAGTGAAAAGTGTATCGCTTACTGGAAAATTAAACATTGCGCTAATTAAAGCACCTTGCACTCCAGTTTTTTACTTGGATTTTTGCAAGTCATGGGAAAATTATTTTCCCCTTAATCTTGTCTTCATTGACCTAAGCTATGACTGCTGCCTCATGCTTGCAACCGCCTAAACCAACTTTACATTGGCACATAAAAGAATCTATTTCACGTGTTGCTGAAAGCTAATAAAACGATTAAATGAAAAACGATTAAAAATTATAAAGAAACAATTATATGATTTAGAAAAAATTATGTTTCTTTTTTTTACCTTAATTTCAATGATGTAATTTCAATGATGAAATTATCTTAATTTCAATGAGCTTTGAGTGAGTTCTCCTACCAACTTGTTTGAAAGAATGTCACTAGGTGGCGAACTTGTTGTTTTTCCCATGAACTCCTCATACTCTATATATTGTTCTACTTTAACATCATAGGTAATGGGTAGAAGTTGCTCTGTTCCTCAATGTAAATCCAATTATTATAAACCAGTATGTACTTTGCATATTGCATATTGAAGGAAGTGACTATTAAAAAATCGCACGCCAACTGCAAATTCAGGAGTTTGTAGCAACCATTTTCACGATGACTTTTTACAGACATAAAGAAGAAATATTTACAGATAAGCAAGGTGATGAAAGAATATACATTATCGCGACAGAATAAAATTAAAAGAAAGCATCTATCAAATATTTGTTTCCGTACAAACACCTCATTTAAATGAAGCGCTTCCCAAAACAAGAAAGATATGACATGAAAGAACAGTTCAAATGGAAGCAGCTTAAATTCTTTCCATGGCAATTCGGAGCAAAAATGAGAGAAAAAAAAATGTTCGTCTTGAGAGCGATGTTTTTATCAATTATTGAATAATGTATAATTACAAGCCATAATTGATTTATAATTAACTAAGATACACAAGCAGAAATTAGATAAGAAAATTAGCCTTAGTTATGTTACAAGAAAACTGCCACAATTGAAAGATATTTTTAAAAAATCACATTTCAAAGTTTAGGGAATTAACAATCACAGTAAAACAATAAAAGAAATTTAAAAATTATATAGAAAATATTACAAGTAACCTATTCAAAACGCCAAGCAGAATGCCTCACCGACCTCTAGCATGACGTCATCAATTCAGTTGTCAGGCCTGTACGGCCGTGACACACCATGTCATGGATCTTCTCAGCCCCTAGCCACCAGTGATTCTCGACCGGGCCGCCACGAAGCCGCCCTTGCTCTTGGCTCGGTCAATACGTGCCCGACGCGATTTCGGCAACTCTACAGACTTGGCCTCACTGGGCGGGGCTTCACCTATGCCAAGACGCAAGTCACAAGTTTCGTAATAAAAATAGCTTATTAATTTAATAAAGACGCGTTTGCCGAGGTTCCCGATAGGAAAGTGGTTAACGGTTTTGAGCATCTTCTGTGTAGCTAGGGGGTCTAGGCTGAGCTCATCGACAAGCAGTCGACTGTCGACAAGTGTCAATGGTCACGTGGTTAATGACGCATTTGTCGATTCGAGCTAGCATGAACACGACTTGTCTACAGTGTCTACAGAGTATACAGTGTACACTTGTCTACTTGTCTACAGAGTCTACAGTGTACAGACTCTACACCGTCGATTTTCGAGTGTAGACTTTGACCATCGACAACTGCCTACAATTCTGCCATTCTTGTCTACAATTCAAGAGCAGTCGACTATGCACTTGACGATCGTTATTTCAGAATTTCGCAACAGATTTCTTATTTAAATCTTTTTTCCTTCGTTTCCGGCCTGCAGGCTAAATACACACAGCTCAAGAATACACATTTTCTAAAAATATTAACAAAAACTTGTTTAAAAATATTTACATACATGAAGTACTCTCTTGTGCTACGAAACTTGAACTGTGAAAATGATAATAGAGTGTGTCTACAGTTGTGTGTTTATGTATGTATTTATGTGTATACATGGATAACTGTTTAAAATTATGTAAACTTGTGTATATCAGTGTATATCATCTAGCCATACGTGTGTAAATTTGTGTATAAATGTGTAATATGCCACTTATCAACGGTTAGATTTTGTCGAGATCGACAGCTTGTCGATGAGTTCAGCCTAGATCCCTAGGTTCGATTCTCCTTTCGTTTACTTTTTTTTTCAAAAATTATTTTATATGTTTCTTCAATATTAAATAATACCAGGGATGGATGACGACGGGGGGAATTAAATGCTCCACCCCCTTCATAAATTATGTTCTTGATAATACTGAGAATAAATAAGCAGTAAATGCAAGATATAAAAAGTAAAAATGAAAATATACAAAAAAATAATTAATAAATAAAATGAAATAACAAACATGTAAGCTTACATGAAAAAACAACTTACAATTAAAAAACCTAATGAATTTTTTGTTTATTCTGCATACTTACAGGGGAACCCCACATACCCTAACATTAAAATAACATAGAATGGACAGCTTCACCGTTTCCCATGCTAAGTGATGGTAGTGAGCAGACAGTGGCACCCTTCAACGCATGGGTGAAATCCGCCGGCTGTTTAACCTGCGTTTCTATGGAGCATGCTACGACTTTTTCTAGATTTTTAATTATTTCTCGGTCTGTAATTAACGGAAACCACCAAGATCACAGGGAAGCTTGAAATGAATGACATGTAATCTATCGGCGTCAAGAAAAAATTTTTTTCTACGGAAGAAAAATAGATATTCGCCTAATTAATTGCTTGAGTAACTTGCTTGGTGGAATCGTGGGTTCACTTAGCATAGGAAGAGCATTCGGAAATAGGCGCTTTTCGAATATATTTGATTATTAAATTTATTTTTCGTTCTTCATTTTAATTTCAATAAATAAAAAAGTTAATTTTAAGTCTGTATATGAATTTGTTTCATGTATACAATGAAAATAAAAACATTTAAGACATGTTTGCTTATCTATGAACTATCAAATTGACCCGCTTCTTAGATTTTATTAAATAAAAGGTTAATTTATTAGATATTATTAATCCCCTGAGTGAATGCCCTCTTACCATGGGTCAGGGGTTTGGGTGCTTCAGGGATTCTGTGAGCTAATCTGGTTGTAGCACTGCTACTTTAGGGTCACCCTTACCAGAAAGTTCATGGTTGAGAAATGAGACGAAGAGTATCCAAACCAACATATATCTCATGATGTCGACGAATGAGAGAATTCATACTGCATTGGGTGTGGCGCAGGTTAAAGTCACCCGCGTTTGGGAGTTAGGCAGAAGCTCTCGTTCGAGAAATAGTCGACAGTCTCCTGGCTGTTATCTGGAGCAATGCCTTCGAGAAGCTCCACCAGTGCACTCGCTATGCGCTTGGGGGAAATGGTCGGGGGCAGCGCATGCCTTTACCCAGGAGGAGAAACGGGTAAAGCGACAACAGGATCGGGTGCTGTCAATCGGCACTTGGAACGTATTCTTCTTGACATGAAAGGAATCAGAATTAGTGGAGGAAGCCAAACGGTATCGACTGAATATCATAGGTATTACCTCTACGAAACGTCCGGGTTCTGGAACTTTGGACTTAGAAGGAGGGTGGAAGCTATTCTCCTCTGGTGTCGACCCTAACATGACTGCTCAGGCGGGAGTGGGGATACTCACAAGTCCCCGGCTGGCAGATTATGTTGCAGATTGGACTCCCTTAGGTAAAAGGATGTGTCTCCTGAGGCTTCAGATAGGGAAACGGTCTCTCTCTCTCTATTCGTTGCATATGCTCCGAATACAGTCACAGAGTACCCACTTTTTCTAGATGAAGTTGATGCTGCTCTTAGCTGGAGAGGGACTGCAGATTCTGTCTTTCTGGTGGGCGATTTCAATGCACATGTAGGGGCTGATGACCAGACGTGGAAAGGCGTGATTGGGCGGAATGATGATCCCGATTTAAATGCGAATGGGAGGTGCTTGTTGGATCTCTGTTGCAACAATGGACTTTCCATCACAAACACCTTCTTCCAGCACAGGGATGTCCATAAGTATATCTGGTACAGGGATGCAATAGACCAGAAGTCACTGATTGATTTTGTAATCGTTTCAGCCGACCTATTCCGATCAGTGTTGGATACTCGTGAGAGAAGAGGGGCAGAACTATCAACTGATCACCACCTTGTTGTCTGCACTTTGCGGTTCTCTGAATCCCTGCCAACCAAGCGAAATACTAGGTTCAGACAAACTTGGCACATAAAATGGGAGACATTGAAGGATAGACCTAAGAGGAAGACATTTGCAGATAAAATATCTTCAAGTTTTAAAGAACTTCCCAGTGATTGTGGTACTGTTGAAGAGGAGTGGCAGTTGTTTAAAACTGCTGTGATTACTTCGGCTGCATTGTGCTGTGGTCGTAAGCGGCTGAATGTGGTGCAGGGCGGTGAGAAAAGGACTGCACGGTGGTACGGTGAAGCTCAAGAAGCTGTCAAGACAAAGAAGGAAGCCTATTTGCTATGGTTTGCAAATAAGTCACTTTTGAGTCGAGTGCGGTACACTGAGGTGCGAAAAGCAGCAGCAAAGACAGTATCAACAGCTAAAGCCAAGGCCTGGGAGAAGTTCGGGGAGAAATTGGAGGCAGACTATGGTTCGGCAAACAAGGTGTGCTGGTACCACCGTGCGCCGCCTCCGTGGAAAGAAGTCTCTTTCATCACAAACTATTAAGAGTCAGATGGGAGGCTTCTGAAAACGGAGGAGAGCGTATTGCATAAGTGGAAGGAATACTTTGCATCTCTACTTAATCCGGTGACAGCAACAACTGAGGTACATGAGGTGCACCTTGGAGCGGAAAATAGTCATGGTAGTATCACTGAAACAGAAGTCAGATGGGCAATTAAATCCCTGAAGACTGGCAAAGCTGCAGGCGATGATGAAATCCGGTCCGAGATGATAAAGGCCTTAAATCAGGATGGTATCCTGTGGCTGACTCGAGTGTGTCAGGTTGCTTGGATATCTGGACAGGCCCCTAAGCAATAGCAGAGAGGAATTGAGATCCCTATCTTCAAAAAGGGAGATCAGAGAGATTGCAACAACTATCGAGGCATCTCTTTGCTCAGCATTCCTGGGAAAGTGTATGGAGAAGAGAAGTCGGGAAATAGTCGACTCTAGTGATGTCCGTTGGATCCGGATCCCTGATTCGGATCTGATAATATCCGGATTCGGATCTAGAAATATCCGGATCCGGATTTCGGATCCTCTGATATCGGATCCAGATTTCGGATATCGGATATCAGATCCGGATTTCGGATCTCAGATATCGGATCCGAATTTCGGATCCTTTCGCTGGATTTTTATTAAGACTAATTAGGACTTAAGAGGACTAGTCTATCACTTAATTAAAGCTTTTATACACTGCTTTGAGAAAAAGTTTGCATATACACAATTTCCTGTCTAGGATCCGATTTTCGGATCTCGGATCCAAGATCCGGATCTCAGATCTCGCATCTAAGATCCGGATCAGATATCTCGGATCCAAGTTCCGGATCTCGGATTTCTGACCAACATCCGGTTCTCGGATCTCGGACGATGGTCCGAAAAAAAGATCCGGATATCCGGGTCTTGACATCACTAGTTGACTCCAAACTGTCGGGGGAGCAGTGTGATTTCCGACCTGGCCGAAGCACGACGGATCACATTTTTGCTCTAAAGGGTGGTTTACATAGACGCATGAACGCATGCGATACTGCGATACTGCGTCGAATCGCACGTCGCATGAAGTTCGAGCCCATCAAACTTTTTACCGCTGCGTTGCTGCGATTCAGGCCCCCTTTCCAAACAAATGTACTTCAACGAGTATACATATATATATATATATCTAACTTGTTTCGATGGTATCTAGCTATAAGAACCTCGTATTAATCTATTTCTTATAAAATGAATTAGAAATAATAAAAAATTTTCTCATTATAATGAACAGCCAATCATTATTTGTATCATTCAATTTTTTTTCTTATTGTTCATTTATTTTATCTTTATTTGCCTTTTTGTTTTTATTTTTTATTTTCATGATTTTGATGAAGGGCAATAGAATTTTCGGTATATTTTTAAATTTTATCTTCTGTTTCAAATACTTTATTTTCGTTTTTGAAGCATCTCTTTCTTATTAATCATAAATTCCATCGTTTTGGAAATAAGGGATCGATTGTCTTATTTTCCCACTTTTTTAATTGTTTGGAAAATTTAAATTTAATATCGTTGGGGAAAAATTATTACATTTCATTAATTTGATTTTAATTTTAATTCCAATCCAAAACACACACAAATAAATTATAAACCAAATTCCTAATATACAAAAAAATGTTTTTGTACATAGTAAGCTTTATGTAATTTTTTACTGTATTTAAGGAATTTTGGTTTGTAACTTATATTTTGTATATTGCGTTTGGATACATATAAAATTAAAATAATTTTTTTTTAATATTTTTCCCCTTTTTCGAAGAATTTTTAAAGTTTTTACAAATTGGTTTCATACAGTTTTACAAGAATTTCATGCATTTCTAAATAGATTTAATACAATTTTATTAATAAAATTCAAACAGTGTAATAATATTTAAAAAAAATGGTAGGAAAATTCTGCGACCCGGATTCGTACCAGGAACCACGAGTTAATACATAATAGATTTAATACTCTTTTAAAAGAATTTAATACCATTTTAAATGAATTACCGGTGAAATACCCCATCAGTACAGAAATACGGAAGCATGATTTTTTTTATTAATACTATATTTATTTTAGTTTAATTATACAATGGTTAACTGTTACTCTTTATACATTTGTTTATGTTACAATTTTGTTTTCTGTAATTTAATTAAAATAATAAAAAATAAACTATCTGTGAATTTACTAAAACAAGATTTCAATAAAAATGTTTTTTCTTACTTAATTTTGGTAATTAAACTCCATTTACACTGAAATAAAACATGTTATATTTATTTAAAATTGTATTAAATCTATTTGAGAGCATATTAAATTCATTTGAAAGTGTATTAAATTCATTTAAAATTGTATTAAATCTATTCAGAAATGTACGAAATTCACGAAAAACTGTAATTTATTGTTTTGAAGTAACCATGTTATCACACTCATTTATTTTTCTAATTCATTTTAACTTTATATATTTGCGAAAATAATGGTTATTTTATAAGAAACAGATTGATATATTCTTGATTTCTGTAAGGAGCCATGAAAATAAAGAAGGGAATCATGTATTAAACAACAGACATCGAGAACTTTACTTTATTTGCTGTGCTCTTTGCAGAAATTGCACCTCCTCCCCTGTTGATCCAGTGGAAGCACCGACACTGCTATATACAGTATATATGAATTTCTTTAGAGATTGTCAGTTCAATCACATCAAGGAGCTTTATATCAATACATATGAACAGTCTAGTGATATATTTTTTCTAGATGGCTAAAAACGTCATTAAAAAAGGCACGAAGAAACATCGTCGCTGATGCTTCACTAAACAAGACGCCATGTTGCTTCGAGAACTTTTCAACCCATGAGCACTTGCGCAATGAGAACCGGAGCAAATGCACGTGGTGCATGTAAACTAGAGCCTCCATTTTGCAGACGCAGCGTTTCATCGCACCGACGCACACCGGTTAATCGAACAGCGCAGAATCGCAGCATCGCATGCGTTCATGCGTCTATGTAAACCACCCTTAAGGCAAATCTTTGAGAAATCCTGGGAGTATGCAAAAGGGGTCTATGCTTGCTTTGTGGACCTCGAAAAAGCATATGACAGAGTTCCTCGGGAGAAGCTTTGGCAAGTGTTGCAAGAGTATGGAGTGGATGGGCAATTACTGGTTGTTATCATGTCTCTGTACGAAAGCTCTAAGATGTGTGTCCGGATAAATGGCGTTAAATCAAGACCGTTCACCGTGGGTGTTGGACTCCGCCAAGGGTGCGTACTGTTGCCCCTCTTGTTCATTATCTTTATGGACTGGATAGACAGGGGCAGCCGAGGCAATGAGCGTGTTTGTGTGGGCGACTGCTTGGTGGAGAGGTTGCTCTTTGCTGACGACCTTGTCCTCCTGGGGTCTTTTCGCATGAACCTTCAGCATGCACTAGACCGGTTTGCAGCCAAATGTGAAGAAGCTGGGATGAAGATCAGCGTGGCTAAAACCGGGGTTCTGGTCCTTTCAAGACAGCTTGCTCAGTGCGCTCTCCATGTTAGGGGAGCCTCATTGAGACAGGTGGAGAAATTCAAGTATCTCGAGATTGCATTCACGAGTGATGGACGGCAGGCGAAAGAATTGGATGCTCGGTTCGGTGCAGCAAGCTGTGTAAGAAGTGAACTGTGGCGATCCCTGGTTACGAAACGCGAGGTGGGTAACAAAGCCAAGCTCTCCATCTTCAAATGTATCTTTGTCCCTATTCTCAGCTATGGTCATGAGGCTTGGGTAATGATCGAAAGAGTGCGATCGCGGATACAAGCGGCCAAAATGAGATTTCTGAGAGGTGTGGCCGGTGTTACCCTACTAGATAGAGTGCACAGCACAACAATAAGGGAGTCATAAGTATTGAGCCGCTACTTCTCCGCATTGAGAGATCTCAGTTGTGCTGGTATGGCCACGTGATACGGATGCCGCAAACTGGTCTTCCTAGGCAGTTGTTATTTTCCAAGCCATTGGGTAAGAGACCAAGGGGTCGGCGTAGAACCAGGTGGCTAGACTACATGGAGAATCTGGGTTCGAGTCGCTTGGATATTACCAGGCAGGACATGCGCCTGATGGCGGAAGATCGCGATCGCTAAAGATCCTTCGTAGGGCTGCTGCCCCCGCAACCCTAACAGATATGCGGGTTTGAAAAGTTAATTTTTGATTTAACATATCTTTTATGAAAGCGTATTCAGAATTTTTGCATGTTTATAAAGAAAATGAAGGCTTTTACTCGTGATGTTTGTTTAATTTTTCTAACTAAAAAAAAATTGTCAGTTTCTTATGTTCATTACATTAAATGAAAAATGAAGAGTTATCTTTTAATCCCTCACATTATTAAAGAAACTGTGATCAGGATTGTTATCGGTGTACCATGAAAATAAAAGCATTTTAAACTTACATTTTGCTTATTTTCAAAATTGAAATAAAGCCACTTCAATTAATTAAGCAAAGTTCTTAATGAAAATAAAAACTTTAAATTATAGTTAACCAGGTGGATTAATAAAATCTGCAAAACACTTTTCATTAGTCTGATGCATAAATAATTGAGTTTATTTATTTATTTACTTTTATCTTGTATGCTGTTTTAATAACTCCTTATGGTGGATTTCCATGTGGGTGCTTTCTGCCTGAAAGAGAGCGCTGGCAAACGCATACTGCCGAATCTAGAAGTATGAAAGCAGCGAGGCAGTTTTGGCAGCACGCGTTCTATCGACAGCGTGTTTCTATGTAAGCAGCTGTTCTCTGTGCACATGCGCACTACACTTCACTACGGCTCAAACATGTTACAAATCATAGCGGTCGTTCAGGCACGTTGCTTTGTGTTCGTGTCGATGTTTCTCCCAGCATATAAGTAATATAATGATCAAAATATATTCGATGACTGTGTAGAATTGACGGATATTATATACGAGTTTTGGTTTCGTAGAAGAGAAGTGCATTAGCGTTTTCATGTGCACGATGAGAGACCTAGCGAAAGCTTCGGTATTTGGTTCAGGTCTATTTCTAGGCCTAACCGCAGCGTAGCGTAAACGTTGTAGAAGAATAAAACTATTGTAAATTACACTATTCTGCTAATATTAACGCTATTCTGCCCAAAAATAAAGTTCTGTATTCAATTTAATATACATATCACAGATTACTAATATGGTACATGTGTTACTAATTTATGTCTGTGTGTCCCGTGTAATTTTCAACAGGAGCTAGTTTTCACTCTCGCCGCCGGGTCTGGCCTAGCGAACGATGGCAAAAGAACCAATGACTCCCGGGGTTGAAACCATCGGCGCTACGTCGTTCACGATCATAGAACGTTTTGTTATTTAAAATAAAAATTTTAACGTAAAACCTATTCTAAAATTGCATTATGTGCATTCTTTTTTGCGTTCACTTAAATATACACATATAACAAGTGTAATTTACTCTTCTAGTTTTATTCTTCTACAACGTTTACGCTACGCTGTAATTAGACCTAGAAATAGACCTGAACCAAATGCCAAAGCTTTCGCTAGGTCTCTCATCATGAACATGGAAACGCTAATGCACTTCTCTTCTACGAAACAAAAACTCGTATATAATTTCCATCAATTCCACACAGTATTGAATATATTTTGACTGATATATTGCTTATATTCTGGGAGAAACATCGACACGAACACAAAGAATCGTGCCTGAACGGCCGCCATGATTTTTAACATGTTTGAGGCATAGTGAAGTGTAGTGCGCATGTGCAAAGAGTACAACGGCTTACATGGATACACGCTGTCGATAGAACGCGTACTGCCTAAACCGCCTCGCTGCTTTCATACTTCTAGATTCGGCAGTACGTGTTTGTCAGCGCTGTTTTTCAGATAGAAAGCACGCACATGGAAATCCACCATTAATCAACTAGATTTTTTTAATATTTATTTCAAGTTCCTATTAACAATCGCTATTATTTGTATCAACCCGAGGAATTGAATAACTTTATATGTTTTTAGACTGAAAAATAAAACGCTGCTTTGTTGAGCTTAAGAAATATCTTGTAACAGGGCAAATATGTTGAAAAAAAATCCTTAAGCGCCATTCTCCTAGTTGTAAAGAAAATGTAGACGCCTGAAGAATGCTACGAAATGTTCAAGACTAACTTGTGCTCATTTGCAAGTGGAGAGTAGCGCTTAAGGATATTTTCAACATCACTGCCCTGTGCTTCTCCGTGCTCAGCTAAATAATGTTATATTTTTGATCCCCAAAACATAAAATTATTAACATGACTTTTAATTCAAAATAAAATTTATTCGGCTTGGAAATTAAAAAAAACAAACTATTTCTTGAAAATTTTAATTTTTGGCCTTTTATGAAATAAATAGTAATTCGTTTTCCATGGAGTTTAAAATGAAATGTAAACTCAATATAATCAACTCTCGGTTTTCTATGATTTTTTTTTTTTGTTACATTATTTTGTTGTTATTTTTGTTCCTTCTTAATTTTTGTCAACATCATTTACTTCAATGTAATTTTAACATTAAAATATACAGTGTATCTAAATGTATATCTTTAAGTGTATATAACACATTTAAAAGTTGCATTCTAATGGCTTTTGTCACTTATTTTGCTTATCACTTTTTCAATAAAAACAAATTAAAGTAATGAACAGATTAAAAGTGCAACACTCTTTAACCACAACGAAAAAAGGCACAAAACAAGAAATAAAACAAAAGGAATGAAAAACACAATACAACCTGTAAACGTCTTTCGAAAGCTTTGCTTTCATCTTCATCCTGAGATTCTCCTTGTCTGCTGAAGATGAAAGCAAAGCCATAGCCTAATAATAACAAGTCTGTAAAGTCTCGTTTTCATATGTGACCTTTTTTGTACTAGGCATGCGCGAAAATCCCTAGCGGCCCGTGAGCTCTTTAAAGCCAGTTTAAATGGTATAGCAATAGCATAGCCTAAGAAAAAAATCCATATATTATTATAATGCTCACTATTTTTATTCACTTAATTGAATTAATAAAATTTTTTGATAAATTTGATTAGGAATTTTTTATTTCTGGAAATTTCAGGAAAAATATTTTGTGATTCATTAAATTAATAAAATATGTTGTGGTTCATTGTACATAAGTACTCATCCATCGACCAGTCAGCATGAAAGCATCCGATTATATATAAATAATACATAATATCAGACGAAAGATTTGGAAATTAGTATTTTATCAAATTGCAATTAATTTTTCATTGTAGATTCGATGTATTCAATATAATTAAAAAAACTTGTTTGCTTTATCATACAAATCCATATAATTATAATAATGAATTATTTTCCATGTTATGATAGTATAAAATGAACCGTACAGCGTGTAAAAATAAGTTTATTTTGAAAATAATATTCTATTATGTAATATTTAGTATCTGATATATTCTATTTACACAAAAAAATGTTTGCTACCCCCTCCCCGACTCGCAATATCCCGTTCCGATTTTTAAACTATCTGGTCACTATAATAGCAATTACTGGTTATAAAAAAGTTATTATTTTAAATGAAGAAAAATAATAGCGTGAAGAGCTATTTAAAAAAAAAAAATACGTACACATTCGAGCCCAATCGTCTTACAATCTCGGCGACAAAGTTTTTTTCCAGTCTCTTTGTTGCCGAATACAAATTTTCAGTTATATAATTATATTTCGATCCCAGTTTAAAGAAAAAAATAATAGAAAACTATAGATTTAACTGAGGAAAAAAGTTTCTCTTCCAGTTTCTTGTACTAACTAAAAACATTTATGTTGAAGTTATTTACTAAATTGACAATATTCTATGCAATTATTAGTGCATGTATTTATTTCAAATTTTTGTTAGAAGAGCGGGTAAAAAATAAACTTAAAATAAAAAAAAACCCCAACAAAAACCAAAATATATAAATAGAATCAATATTAACCAAACGGATCACTACTATAATAAACATAAAACATCATTATATGCTTCAGCAATTGAGGCTCACTTCGTTTTACATTATGTGGGAATTCTTACAAATGAAATAACTTTTATTTTTTAAATGTATGAGGAATAACTTCACTCTCCATTTACCTTTCAGTTCTTCAAGTTTATTCGTTTAAATTCTGTCTCTACATTAGCTTATTTAAATAGTAATTTACAATTTAGTTTTCATATTTATTTATTTATTCTCAAGTGTTTTAAAATGTTGGTTAATTCTATATAGCCATGTACGATGCTAAAACACGAAAATGTGCTCCCTTTATCCACTTTGGCGGTAAAATCATTCTTGTTTTTTTTGTTGTTGTTGGTTTGTTTGTTTGTTTGTTTTTTGATTTTTTTTAGTGACATTTTGGACTGTGGTCTTCAATCGATGTTTCTGTGCAACTGATAAATTTGCTCCCCTCTGGATATAACCTAAATTTAAAAAGGTTCTTAAGTGTTGAAATCTGCATCCCAAACAAATACAAATATGGGTCAAATTATGAAAGATACACGTATCTCGATATAATTTCTTTAATTTTAAATGTAGAATATATACTATAATTCATACAGAATAAATATTCGATAAGATAAAATGAATAGATATAATAATTATGATGAAATATGGATAAAATGAGCTATTACCAAAGTTTAATCTTTAATGATAGATTTAATTTTGTGACTGCTAATTATTAATTATACTTCGTCCAACAAGAGAAAAACAGGGTGTGTTTCCGGTCTGACATCGACTACTCACTCGTCCGCAATGCTTTGTGGGATCTCTCCTTCAGCGGCTACACAAGTCAATTTGTAATGGTGACGCCCGTGCAACAACTCTTCAGCCAAACAAGGAAAAACTATTCCCAGCCAGGCTAGGGAGATTTGTGTGGAACGTATTTTGCTACTTTAAAGGAAAATAGTGTTTTAAAAGCT
>JAHWFO010093001.1:28320-42150 GCA_023313115.1 Rhysida immarginata | reverse complement strand
TTTGGGATGTCACTAAGAGGTTGATTGGCAGTAGTAAATATCGTACAGATCGACCGACTAACTGTTCAGCTGTTGAGATAGCTTCTTATTTTGAAAGTACAATGAGCAAGGATGAACATTTACCACCACCTGATCCCAAATTTCAATCTTATTGGGATCGGATACATGGTAAATTAAAAATTCCAGCTATTTCTCCTTCTGAAATTATGAAATTGGCAACAAAAACCTCAGCCTCAAGAATAATACACACTAATGGGATCCCTGATTATATGTTTAAGGGCTGTCTGTCTGCAATTCGCTATCCTTTGTGTAAATTGTTTAATTTATCCATTGAGCGCGGTGTTTATCCGAGTGAGTGGAAACAAGTTAACATAGTGCCTATACCTAAAGTGAAAAGACCTTCTGTTCCTAGCGATTTTAGGCCCATAACAATAGTTCCGTTCCCAGCCAAGCTATTGGAAACTTATGTAGCGAATTATTTATCGTCTTTTATTGATCCATACCTACTCCAAGAACAACATGGGTTCAGATAATTTCGATCTACAGAAACTAATTTGGCTTGTTTTCTACATTACCTAATATTTAATTTAGATCAAAGGAATCAAGTTGATACGCTCTACCTTGACTAGCATATCAACAATCTACTACTTTACAAACTTAATAAAGTCGGTTTAGTTGAGAATATACTGAATTGGTTTACATCTCTACTCACCGCCAGAAGTTTCGTTGTTAAGGATCCTAGCGGGTCAAAGGCAATTGGTAGAATTAGAAGCGGGGTCCCTCAGGGATCTCCACTTGGGCCTGTTCTATTCAATTTATATATTGCCGATATTATTCTTTACATTAATACTACACATGTAAACTTCCTTCTATATGCGGATGATTTAAAGTTGTTTTCAGTTGTTCATAATTTGGATGATTACAATAATTTAGCCCGTCAGCTTGAAGCTGTCCATCGCTGGGCCATAGACAATGGGCTTTCTTTAAATGCTGCAAAAACCTTTTGTCTAACTTTTTCAAGGAAGGTAGTGAATTTTGAATTTCAGTATAGAATATCTCACAATATAATTCAGCGACAATCTACACTACTGTTTATAAAAATCGCAACACCCTGATGGAATAGCCCAATCTGCATTAAATTTGGAGCATTTGCATATCATGGGTCAGAAAAGTAACCATTAGATTTTCAGGTCAATACAATGCGTTTTATTGTCACATTAGTATCGGGTGAAACCACCGTGGGATGCAATTACAGCCTCTAAACTTCGTGGCATTGAGTCAAACAAGCTCTGAATAAGGGCCTGGGGAATGTCCTGCCATGCTCTGTCTACACGGGTATACAGTTCATCCACAGTTGCTGCTGCAGGAGTCTGACGAGCCAATCGATGAGCAACCCTGTCCCACACATGTTCGATTGGGGACATGTCTGGTGAACGAGCAGGCCAGGGGAACAAGGGCGTCTGATGTGCTTGGAAAAAGGCGAGGACATTTCTGGCCACATGCGGTCGGGCATTGTCCTGTTGGAATACAGCGCCTGGAAGGTTCTGCAGGAAGGGGATGACCTCGGGTTGCACAACTTCCCTGATGCCATGGAAATTGTGATTGGATTCGGTCACTGTTCAGATTGCCATGGATTCTGATCAGACGGGAACGGCCATGGTAACTGATTGCACCCCACACCATCACCCCTGGCGTTTGTCCTGAATGACGCTGCAGGATGCATTCTGGAAGGTCGCGCTCGCCACGATGTCTTCTGACTCGTATCCTGCCGTCATGGTGCTGCAAGCTAAACCTTGACTCATCCGAAAACACAACTTGTTGCCATTCAGCTTGCCACTGTTGGTGTTGATGGGCCTATTGCAACCTGAGGCGCCGGTGGTTTTGAGTCAAAGGAATCCGCAACAATGGTACTCGTGCCATCAATCCTCTGGAAATCAAACGGCGTCGTACAGTGCTAGCAGACATTGTCCTGCCTACTGTAGCACCCCACTGTTGTGCTAACACTGTGGAAGTGGCTGTACGATCTGCTACACACATGCGATAGAGGTGTCTGTCATCTCGCGGTGTCGTCGTGCTGGGTCTTCCTGAGCCTGGTCTTCGGTGTGCCCTGTTCTCTTCCCTCCACTGCCTCCATGCACGCATAATTGTCGTTGCATTACGTCCTACACGAGCAGCAATGTCACGATACGACCATCCCGCTTCACGCAGACCAATTATGCGTCCTCTTTCAAAGTCTGTCAGCTGTTGATATGGTACTCTTCGTCGTCGTCGAGGCATGGTGTTCTTTCAAGCAATTACTCTGAAAATCTAATCATTTATACTCTGACCCATTGTATGCAAATATTGCAAATTGCCTATGGATTAGACCATTCCATCAGGGTGTTGCGATTTTTATAAACAGTAGTGTACGATTAAAGACCTAGGAGTCATGTTTAGTACGAAATTAACTTTCACTGCTCATGTCGAAATATTAATACCTGAAATAAGTAAGCGCCGTGGTATTTTTAAAAGATTCGTTAATTTCTTTAAGAAACGAAGAACTTTTGTACAATTATATAAGTCTACTGTTTTACCAAAAATTCTGTATGCAGTTTGGATTTGGCACTCTGGCCAAACCCAACTATTTGATCATCTTCAAGCCAAACTTAATAATTTTAACTTTTTTATTTGTAATGCTCTTCATCTTTCCGACAAAGCCTCCCTGGCCCAACTTTTTGATTTGTTGCATATTATTAACAGAGTACTCCATAATACACTGAGGAGGATTATTAGGGGACAGTTATACTCCCCGCAGTCACTCGAACTAATTGGATTTAGAGCTCCAAGAGGGACAAGAAAATATCAACCGTTAGTGTTTGGGGGTACTCTGAGAACGAAACTTCAAAGGCTAGATCCGGCTTATAAATTAATACATAATTATAACATGAATCCTTTAAATATTGATATTTTTAATGATAATTGTGTATCTCTTTTTCCTGATTAATCTTTCTTTTCTTTTTATTCTGATTACTTTATTTATGTTTTTACTTTCCATGTTTTTCATTAAACCCGTTTTGGGCAGTTTGCCTGTTGGGGGACAACGTGGGACTTTCCCCTCAAGATTATCTGATCGGGTACTCCCTTATCGTTGTTACAATTATTATTATTATTAAATATTATATTTATATCAAAAATTTCAAGTTAACAATTTGTAATTTTATTATTTTTATTATTTAATACAATTAAATAAACAATTAAATTGAAGTTTTTGATATAAATCTAAAAATTAATTTGATAAAATCTATTAAAATTATATTTTGATAAAAATAAGTATAAAAAACTTAAACATGCAAATGCATTTTAAAGTTATTAAGGATTATTATATTGAGGTAAATAAATATATAAAAAAACTTGACATATAAATAACGTTATAGTTAACATTATAAATAACCTCAACCTTATTATTTATTTATAGAAAATTTTAATTGAAAACAAAATTTAAAGAAAAAATCAATAATTACAAAATTTATTGATTGTCAGTTATATTTCCAAGTGATAATAATGAGAAAATTTTAAAAAATTGAAGTTCAGCCGTATTTTAGAGGAAGCGTAATTCAAGTGATAAGGCCGACTGAGCCAACAATGGCGGATTTTGTAGCAGATGACAAAGTCTGGCGTACTTTCCTAATCTAGAGCTTTACCCACAGGGCATCTTATCGGACTCGATCCGGATCAAGTTAGATGCATGTAAACGCGAGGCAATTTTGGATTAACTCAAGTCGATCCGGATCGAAACGTGCATGTAAACGTAGTGATTGTGACTTAATCCTCTTATTAGTTTGGTAGATGAGAAGGGAAACTTAAGTAGCTGGAGGGGGAAGTGGTAGTAACTTTCACTACGTTTACATGCACGTTTCAATCCGGATCGACTTGAGTTAATCCAAAATCGCCTCGCGTTTACATGCATCTAACACGATCCGGATCGAGTCAGATAAGATGCCCTATGGGTAAAGCTCTAGATTAGGAAAGTACGCCAGACTTTGTCATCTGCTACAGAATCCGCCATTGTTGGCTCAGTCGGCCTTATCACTTGAATTACGCTTCCTCTAAAATACGGCTGAAATGCAATTTTTTAAAATTTTATCATTATTATCGTCTGGAAATATAATTGACAATCAATTAATTTTGTAATTTTGATTTTTTCCTTTAAATTTTGTTTTCAATTAAAATTTTCTGTATATAAATAATAAGATTGAGGTTATTTATAATGTTAACTATAATGTTATTTATATATCAAGTTTTTGATTTATTTACACCTCAATATAATAATCCTTAATAACTTTTATACTTATTTTTATCAAAATATAATTTTATACATTCTTATCAAAACATAATTTTAATAGATTTTATCAAATTAATTTTTACATTTATATCAAAAACTTCAATTTAATAGTTTATTTTAATTGTATTAAATAATAAAAATTATAAAATTACAATTATAATAATTATAAATAATTATCAAATTATAATTTAATAAAATAGAATTTGTTAAATTGAAATTTTTGATATAAATATAATATTTAATTTGATAATTATTATTTGATAAAAAATTATTAAATTACGTTTTTATAAAAAAATATATATAAAACTCCAATTTGATAGACAATTTGAAAATTTTTAATTAGGATAAATGACATTTTGATAAAAAAGTTTACAAAAAAAAAAAATTTAAACATGCAAAATTTATTCATTTTATATTTATAGATATTTATTGTGTTGAGGTATAAATCAACCAATAACTTACTTGAGATAAAATTTTCTATATTTTTTCTTTCAACCAAACAGCAATTTTTTTCTTTCGATCTGGATCAGGGTGTTTACATGCACATTATTGGATTGACCTCTTTCCTGAGGCATGTTTCCCTGGTTTCAAACCACTTTCGACTGGATTGAACTCGATCCAGATTGGGGTGTTGAAGCCTGTTTACATGCCACTTTTTTGCAGGATTGACTTGAAACTGGTCTTTTGATCCGGATCGAAAGTGTGCTTGTAAATGCAGTGTATATATTGACTGTTTCAACCTAAAAATAAAATGAACTCTATCGCCTGTCCTCCCCTCCAACCACCTTCCTATTTTGGACATGCTGTAAATAGAAGAATCGGCGACCGCTAGACTGCACAAAGTAAAGAATGGCCAAGTTTTGCTTCAAGACATCGAGAGAAGAGTGGGAATTGCAACAACTAAAGTAAAGTTACGTGAGTAAGTAATTATTTAGACGAGCAGTGGCATCCTTGGAGAGGTCCATCCATTGTGAGACTTTAAAAGAAAATTTTTCGAATTTTCATTAAGAATTTTTACTGTATTAATTCTAAGCGTTTTCATCTGTTTATTTTTAAAATGTTGCAAAATTTAATCCAAAAAAAAAAAATCCGAGCCACGCTAGGGTTATCACCTAACTTATTTGGTAGCACATCAGATCCAAGCATTTCAAAAAAAATATTTTGACTGTATTCTGTGGAAATGTGTATATTTTGGAAACTGAGATGCTGATAATGCAATTATTGAACGTTCGTTTCCAAGACTTATTAATAATGAGCATAAAATGATGATGCAGTGACAGAACATTAATAAGGCAGCATCTGTTGATCAGGCAAAGGAGTCACGCGTGTCTCCCTTGAGCTCCCTATCAAACATCCAGACGACTGGCAAAAATTTATGTGTCTGGAAAGGAAAGAGAAAGAATGAGAATTGGTCATAGAAACTGTGCAACTAACAAGGGGACATTACGACCTCGGAATTTTAGTTCAATACGAGACTTCGTATAGTTGTAGTGTACCTTTAGGATGTTAATATACTTAAATATTAAGGTGCACTGATCAGCCAACTTTGAAAAAAAGATGGTTTAAAGTTTCGAGCACCATATATACGGGAAAGTTTTCCTCTTTGATTGTAAGTTATCCGATATCCAGATGGCAGCGTGGTTGCTACTCTCAAATCAAGTTATTAGTGTGAGGTGGCGGGTTCGAATTCCAGTTGTAACTTTTTTTTTTCTTTACCCAAATAATTATTCAATATATTATATTTACAAATTTATTTGTGACAACCAACTTTTTTCAGAAAATTTTCCTTTTCTCAAAATTATTATACTTATTTTTATTGTTATAAGTGTCTACGGAGAAATAAAGTATTTTCTGCAAAATATTTTGTATAGAATCAACATTTTAAAAGCAATAACTATTTTCTTTTTTTTATTATTTTATTAAAAAAAATTATTTCGAGGCTACCTGACATATTTATCATGTAGTGCACAAGGTAGGCAGAGCGCAGAGAGGCACGTGAGAAGAGGTTTGGAATATTCTAGATCTTTCTCGCGCCACTGGCTCTCGTCAAGTATGAGCGGAGGTTTGCCAAGCCGTTACAAAAAAAAGCCGTTTTTAATTGTGAAACAATAATGGCTTTTTAATCATAAAACAGTTAATAAAAACGTTTTTCTGTGAAAATGGAGAGCGGAGAATTTGCTGGCTCTTCCGAGATTGAAGAGAAAATTGACGAATATATGAACAGCGAAGTTTCGAAATTGCGATTAAAGGATGCAGTAGTATATTTTGAAATATTGCTCCATGAAAATAATATATTGCATCAGAATCGTCAAGTATAATTTCTCACGAAGCTATGATGATGGGACAGCAACTCTATGAACTTACATTAGAAATGCTGGATGAAAAAATATTTGTAAATGAACAGGCATTGATTCATGTGAATGAATATTGTGAACCAGTATCTTGTCAAGAAATTGAAAATCTTTCATCGGACGATTATGAACCAGAAGAGACAAAGAGCAGAGAAATAGAGTACGTTCCTTTGAACTATAAAATAAAAGTTATTAATATTGCCAAAGCACATCCTACGTGGACCTTGCAAACTTTGAAAAAAAAGGATGTCGACGTTTGAAAAAGATGGAATATTTATCCCAGTGGGAAAAGAAGTAAAAAAAAGGGCAAAAATACGTTTGATAAATATTCAATTATTGATTTCTGGACTTATGACCGTTTTGTTGAAGCTAGAAAAAAAAGTTTAGAATTCAACTGGGATTCAAACCCGTCACCTCACACTAATAATTTGATTTGTGAGTAGCAACCACGCAGCCGTCTGAGCTATCGGATCACTCAAAGAGGAAAAACTTTCCCTTATATATGGTGCTCGAAACTTTAAACCGTCTTTTTTTCAAAATTGGCTGATCAGTGCGCCTTAATATTTAAGTATATTAACATCCTAAAGGTACACTACAACTATACGAAGTCTCGTATTAAACTAAAATTCCGAGGTCGTAATGTCCCCTTGTAAAACAGAAAAAGCTATACGGGCATTTGAAACATCTGAACAACGGGAGTTTCGAATAGAGCAAGACGGTATAAGAGCTTCTACGTCAAGGGCAAGAAAAACTTGAATCTAAAATATCTGGTGAAGCTCCGCATTGGTGAGGCAAGTCAAGAAGAGTTTAGATAAAGTCTCGGTATATTACCTAGAATTCCTGTTTTTCTTATTTTTCGTAGAATGGATAGTCGCTTTGCTCTGTGTTGTATTGATTGAGTTATTATTTAACCAATTGGGAGTTATAATTTAATTTTTTGAGATTGTTCTGTTTACCTACAAGTGTAATTATCCCGGGCAACGTCGGGTACCTCTGCTAGTCTAAAGTAAAATTACGTGAGTAAGAAATTATTTAGAATAGCAGTGGCATCCTTGGAGAGGTCCATCCATTGTGAGCCTTTAAAAAAAATTTTTTTCAAATTTTAATTAAGAATTTTTACTGTATTAATTCTAAGCTTTTCCATGTCTTTAGTTTTAAGATATTGCAAAATTAATTAAAAAAAAAAAGGTCTGAGCCACGCCGGGGTTATCACCTAGCTAACTTGGTAGCACATCAAACCCAAACATTTCCTGAAAATACATTTTGACTATATTCTGTGGGTATGTTTATATTTTGGTAACTGAGATGCCTCTAATGCGATGATTGAACGTTGGCTTCCAAGAATTATTAATAATCAGCGTCAGAACATTATTAAGACAGCGTCTATTGATGAAGCAAAGGAGTCACGCGTGTCTCCCTTGATTTCCCTATCAAATGTGCAGACGACAGGCAAAAATTTATGTGTCTGGAAAGGAAAGAGAAAGATCGAGTATTGGTCAGAAAAACTCTGCAACAAAAACAGAAAAAGCTATACGGACATTTGAAACATCTGAACAACGAGAGTTTCGAGCAGAGCAAGAGGGTATAAGAGCTTCTAGCTTCTACGTCAAGGGCAAGAAAAACTTGAGTCTAAAGTATCTGATGATGCTTCACAGTGGCGAGGCAAGTCAAGATCAGCTTAGATAAAGTCCCGGTATATCTCTTAGAATTCCTGCTTATCGTATTTTTTGTAAAATGGATAGTCCCTTTGCTATTATTATTTAACAGATTGGGAGTTATAATGTAATGTTTTGAGATTAATCTGTTTACCTACATGTGTAATTATCCCGGGCAACGCCGGTACCTCTGCTTGTATATTTATATACATAAAGAAGGATGTTTGTGGGTTTGTTTATGGGTTTGTTTGTGTGTATTGAATTCAAATCTACAGTTTTATTCCGATCTTGATGAAATTTTGCATACTTGAGCTTCAAAGCATGAGGAAGGTCACTGTCTACCTCAGATTTCGGAAAAATAATAATTATCGATAAAAAAATCGATATTCATGATCATGGCAGGGCATATTAATGAGAAATATCTCATGACCAACAATGCAAGGCAAAGTTTGTTCAACAATAGATATCAACAAAGGTATCAACACGCAATTCACAAACACTCTGCACGGACCAACAATATATATCTCATGACCAACAATGCAAGGAAAACTTTGTGCAAAAATGCGTATCAACAATGGTGTCAACACGCAATGCACCAACACTAAGCAGGGATCAACAATATATACCTCATGACCACCAATGAAAGGCAAAATTTATAACAATGCATAGAATTCCTGTTATTCAGGCTTTTCTTAGAAATGAGAGTTCTTAGTAATTAACAATTTTTTGAAAATTTTTAAAAATGATTAGTAACTGGAGATAATGGAAAGTTAGCAAACTATTGAGAAAGAGTGCAAAGACGACAGAGGAAGCACTGCTTTAGCTCCGTGCTATATTGAGCAAATGGTAAGCAGGTCAATAGAACAATCGGCGATCGCTAGACTACAAAACGAGTTGAATGGCCAAGTTTTGATTCAAGACATTGAGAGAAGAAAGGGAATTGCAACAACATCAAGTGTACATCTAAAGTAAGATTACGTGAGAAAGAAATTCTTTAGACTAGCAATGGTATCCTTGGAGAGGTCCATCCATTGTGAGCCTTTAAAAAAAAAATTTTCAAATGTTTATTAAGAATTTTTACTGTATTAATTTTAAGCGTTTTCATGTGTTTATTTTTAAGATATTTCAAAATTTATTCCAAAAAAAAAGTCCGAGCCACGCAGGGGTTATCACCTAGCTTATTTGGTAGCATAGCAGATCCAAATATTTCCTAAAAATATATTTTGACTATATTCTTTGGGAAAGTGTATATTTTGGAAACTGAAATGCTGATAACGCGATGACTGAACGTTCGTTTGCAAGAATTATTGATAACGAGCATAAAATGATGATGCAGTGACAGAACATTAATATGGTAGCGTTTATTGATGAGGCAAAGGAGTCACGCGTGTCGCCTTTGAGCTCCGGTATATCACCTGGACTTCCTGTTTTTCGTATTTTTCGTAGACTGGATAGTCCCTTTGCTCTGTGTTGTATTGATCGAGTTATTTTTTAACCAATTGGGAGTAATAATTTAATTTTTTGATATCTATCTCTCTACCCACAAGTGTAATTAACCCAGGCAACGCTGGGTATCTCTGCTAGTTGTCTATAATTTTTAAGTAACGCATTGTAAAAATATAAAACTTGGGGCCTTTTTATTATTCAAATGTTTAAGCTTAGTTTTGATTTGGGCTTCAGGGCCCTTGTGGAGACCTAAGAGCCTTATACCAGTTTTTCGTGTGTATTAGGTAAATTTTTTGGTAAACTATTATAAGTATACAAATTTTCAGATTGCTAAGGCTTTTCGTTCAAACATTATAGCTCCGTTTGTGTTTAGGGTTCCTGCCAGGGCCCCAGAGAACTAAATAAGTTTTAGTGTATAAGAGCTAAAATTTTAAGTAACAAACACCATAAATATGCAAGAATTCACATTTATGGACTTCCGGTTCAAAAGTTATAGAATGATTTGTGACTGGGGCTCAGGGCCCCTGTCGAGACCCAAGAGCCTTATACCAGTTTTTAGTGTATATTAGCTAAATTTTTAAGTAATTTTCTATATGTAAACAAAATTTCAGATTTCTAGACGTTTTCGTTTAAAAGTTGTAGCTTTGATTGTTAAACAGGTGGTGGCCTTACAGAGGGACATCAGGAGTTCCAACTAGTTTCGCCATTTATTCCCGGCTTTGTCAAGGATATATACAGCAAGAGGAATGCAAACCTTTATATACAGAACAGTGGTACAAATTATGCAAATACATGAACCAATAGGATACAAAAGAATTAAAGAGGAAATAATTGCCAATAGGATAAATAGAATAAGCACAGATTTTTGAATTATAATGGCCAATAGAATAAAAAGAGTGTAAACGCTAATTTTATAAATTATACAAAAAGAAAATATACAAAGGGATGGTGCGCGTTTACGCAGACCGAAAAGAGAACTTATCCGGTTGTCTGAGGACAAGAGGATTTACAGAAAATAAAATAAACAGGCAAGAAATAACAAAATGCAAAAGAAAACATAAACCATAATAAAGAAACCGAGAAAAAGGAATCATAATACATCAGATAAAGAGTTAAGTATTGCATACGGGTTAGGGTCATAATCCCGACAGCCACAATCCCGACACTCAGAATCCCGACAGCCATAATCCCGACAAACCAAAATCCCGACAAGCCAAAATCCCGACAAGCGAAAATCCTGACAGGCCAAAATCCCGACAGGTTACAATCTATTATCCCGGCAAAGCAGAATACCATTTTATGTTTAGCTTTATTAAAGGGTTCCCACATTCTGGAATATCAGGGATAGTCAGGGAAATGAATCGTGGTCAGTTAGGCGGAGAACGTATAACTTGTCCACGATTTCGGCGTCTTATCCTCCCGTGAACGTAGTTTTCTTCGAACCAGTTCACTACATCCAAAGATTCGGGAGGCATCTCAGCTTTTAAGATGTCAAATGATGCTGGAATTTCGTTAGCTGGGACAAACGCCAGCGCAAATAAATGACGTAACAATAAGCTGAAATGTTCATCGTTACCGTACCGAACTGATAATCCGCAAGCTTGTATTTTTCGCCAGCCGCATTGCGCTAAATGGAAAAAACAAGCTTTGTTGATAACGTCTGGGAATTCTGATTTTGACGCGTTGATTGCCACTAATTCCAAGTCAGTTATAATTTGTGGTGGTTTTAACTGAACATCATTCTGTTCTGCGAAATCAACTATATCTTGAAATAACCTTTCATAGCACACTTCACTTTTGCTTGTCATCAACGCGTAAACTAAAGGCAGAAGTCTTGCGTTCTCGCCCCCCCCCCCCCCACTGGAGCATGAACTGTGTATAACTGATAGAAAATTGTGGGAACAGTTGGGAACGTACCGTCCATGATCCAGTAGAGTACTCTAGACAAACGTTGCACGTTTTCTTTGGTCGTAAAAGGAAGTATTCTTTCTTGTCCAATCATTGAATCTCTAACTAAAAATCCTTCCCCGCTTAGAGTTGCACAGAGATTGAGAGGAACATTGATTTCTTCTACAGACGATGGCCCTGCCTGCATATTTTTTCATGATGAAAAATAGGAAAGAAAATTCCACAGCCTGGGATCGAATCAGGAACCTTCTGCTCACCGTGCAGATGCGCCAGCCAATTGCGCCACTGCGGACATGGAAGCATTACGCTAGCTACATGCCCTTTGGGCTGGCTGGAGCAGTACCCAGTTCGCATTGATTTCAATGTAATAAACAAGGCAAGATTTTAAGCTATGGAAATGAAAAACAAATTTAATTTAGAGAGAAGATAAACCTAAAAACTGTGAAAACTACTTACAATTTTGAAGTCTTCAAAAATATTTATGCCCGGTCACCCTGTTGTGTGCTGCTTGAGTCCTTATGACAATCGACCAATGAAATCCTTTTGATACTTTATACAATGACAATCGAACAGTGAAGTGTACATTTGTTAGGATGGGACGAAAGCAGCGCTTTCACAAAGCTCATCCAACCAGAATAAACTCCAAATGAAATACACTGAGGTAGTCAAGAAGCCTAACCAACCCAAGCGGTCTTCCATATTATACAAAAAAGAAAATAAGATTGACGATTGTCAGAAACAAAAAACAAACGAAATAAAAAACACAAGGAGAAAGAAGATTATCACATCTTCCAGTAGTCCGGGAAAGAGACGTTGCTAATATCTTCAAAATTGACGTCAAGAACGTGCTTCGGTTTACAATACTTCGTATGCCAGTTCATATTCAATGAGTTCTTCAGTATCCCTTCCACAAGCTTGTTGTCGTGAGTCTTCATCTTCTGTATCACAATCAAAAGGAGATCCTGTATAAACTTTCTGATATGGGCCATGTTTAAATCCATGTGGATGGATTGGTTTTTCACCGTCCAGCTGGGCAATGGTCCTCAGGGTAACATTCTGGAATGACTGTAGTTCACTCCATCTGGTTTAACAGATAGTCGCCCACGCAGGCATGTCCGGATAATCGATTTGTACAGAAGTAGCTTGTTGTCAATGCTGAGGGCGCTGTTGCGACCCATGAGAGCTATGATACTGTACTTAGCCCTCTTCGCTTTATTCAGAGCATAGGACATATGCTGGTTCCATGAGAGTCTTGAGTCAATGATAACTCCCAGATACTTGTAGTTGTCCACCCAGTCCAGTTTCTTATTGAACAGAACAAGAGAATCTGGGGGACGCTTCAGCTTCCTATTGAGGTACAAAGCCTTGCAATTTCCGACGTTAAGGTTCAACTTCCAGCAGTTAAACCAGTCTTCGAACTGCTTCAAGGCGCACTGCAGCCGAGTGATAACGTGAGCCGGCTGGTGTGCCCATGTCATAATGGCAGTATCATCCGCATAAAAATACAGATTACAGTTATCGGGTTTCGGGAAATCATGTACAAAGTAATTAAATAGCACAGGCCCGAGGACAGAACCCTGAGAGACACCGGCCTTTACAACACGGGACGTGGAAAGATTTTCTCCAACTTTGGCTTGATAGGATCTGCCGTCAAGAAAGGATTTCACCAACAAAATCAAATCGGCAGGGAATCCGTCTCTGATCATTTTGTCGACAAGGCCCTCATGCCACACCTGGTCAAAAGCTTTACTGACATCGAGAAATACCACCCCTCAGGGGGTGCTCAGGTCTTCAACGAGCCTCCATATCTGCATCGGACAAGAGTGGGCAGCACGAAAGCCAAACTGCTCTTCCCGAAAAAGGTCATTTGTTAGACAGTGGTCTTGGAATCTGACGAGGATCGTTCTCTCCAACACATTGGACATCGCGGGTAGCAGGCTAATAGGTCGGTAACTCGCCGGAATTGCAGGATTTTGCCCCTGCTTGGGGATACTCAACACAATAGATTGCTTCCAAGCCACAGGGAAGTATGAAAATTTCCAGCAGACGTTAATGGTATTAGTGAGATAGTCAATAAAGTTCTTCGGGAGATTTATAAAGGTGTTATTACACACCTTGTCTCTTCCTGGAGCCTTCTTCTTTTTCAGTT
>JAHWFO010093001.1:0-24893 GCA_023313115.1 Rhysida immarginata | reverse complement strand
ACTAACCTGTTGTGTGTTTCTTCATCTTCAAATTTAACCTTGACGGTTTCAGCTCTGCCCGTATGAACGGTGATCTTTTCCACTGGAACATGCTTCTCGAGCTCAGTTAAAATCGTCTTAAATGGTACGCCATGAGTCCGCACAATAATTGGCGGTACATACCTCTTCGTGATCCTATGGTCTTTATTAGCCGAGCGACCTTGTACATTCTTCGGATTCCTCATTCTAGTCGCGCTGACGACTTCTTCGTTTACTCTGGAGACGGTCTTTAGGTTATCGACCCTCGTGCCTTTTCTGAATTTTTTATTAGCAACACCAATCCAGGGACTACTATCCACATCTTCATCAGTTCCATCAGAGTGACTTCTCTTATAGCCACCGTTTGTCGAGCAGTCACTATTTTCAATTATATCCATAGACTCTAAACTTTTAGCACAGGCAATATTATTAAAAACATTACTTACCTTGCTATTATCAACAGGTGTATCTTCCTTGGAATCCCGGAGCATTTCCCAAAGGCTTCCTTCAGTTCGCTTATCTTTTCAATGACATCTCTACGAGAGTCCTTGATTTCCTTGTTGATACCTTCGAACTTCTCTTCATAACTTTTATATAGGGATTCGACTTTTTTTTTCCAGTGCTCTATACTTTTTCATCCCGGAGAGCTTCTAACATTTCGTTGAACACTAGGTCAAAAGCAGCAAACCTAGCGTCCAAGCAGGCATCCCGGTAGGCCTTTTCGCAGGACACAGTTTTACCATCTGCCACTAGCAATGGCACATTAGCTGACTCCAACGTGGTTGATTTGGACGAAGCCATCATAATCCTAAAATATAATTGTATAGAACCAGGTGGGGAGTAATGTCGTAGCTAGGTGTGTGCTAAAGAAGCCGTCCTAAGAAGGACGCACCTAGCTTTAAGGAAAAAAGAAAACAAGTCAGGTTTGCGAGAAAGTTAATTCTACGCCAGGGACCCACCCGTGAATGATTAGAATAATAATAGATGATATGAAAAGTCCTTAGCTAGGTTTGCGAGGAAATTAATCCCAACGCCAGGGACCCAGAAGGATAATGAGCGTCTTGAAATACTGGTTTACGGGAATATTAATTCCAACGCACAGGGACCAGCACATAAGACGTAACAGAAGGTGAATATCGCCCTGAAAAGGACGCACCGTGAAATGAGAGTAATGAAATGATACCTGAATAGAGAGTAGAGGTGATACCTTGAAGAGCTAGTCCTGTGTCCTGTCCTCCGTATATGCCAGATATAACTATGATATCTGATGATACTTTATACGACAATCGACAATCGAACAGTGAAGTGTACATTTGTTAGGATGGGACGAAAGCAGCGCTTTCACAAAGCTCATCCAACCAGAATAAACTCCAAAGGAAACACACTGAGGTAGTCAAGAAGCCTAACCAACCCAAGCGGTCTTCCATATTATACAAAAAAGGAAATAAGATTGACGATTGTCAGAAACAAAAAACAAACGAAATAAAAAAAATACAAGGAGAAATAAGATTATCAAATCTTCCAGTAGTCTGGGAAAGAGACGTTGCTAATATCTTCAAAATTGATGTCAAGAACGTGCCTCGGTTTACGATACTTCGTATGCCAGTTCATATTCATTGAGTTCTTCAGTATCCCTTCCACAAGCTTGTTGTCGTGAGTCTTCATCTTCTGTATCATAATCAAAAGGAGATCCTGTATAAACTTTCCGATATGGGCCATGTTTAAATCGAGGTGGATGGATTGGTTTTTCACCGTCCTTCTGTCCAGCTGGGCAATGGTCCTCAGGGTAACATTCTGGAATGACTGTAGTTCACTCCATCTGGTTTTACAGATAGTCGCCCACGCAGGCATGCCATAGAGGAGTATGGTCCGGATAATCGATTTGTACAGAAGTAGCTTGTTGCCAATGCTGAGGGCGCTGTTGGGACCCATGAGAGCTATGATACTGTACTTAGCCCTCTTCGCTTTATTCAGAGCATAGGACATATGCTGGTTCCATGAGACTCTTGAGTCAATGATAACTCCCAGATACTTGTAGTTGTCCACCCAGTCCAGTTTCTTATTGAACAGAACAAGGGAATCTGGGGGATGCTTGAGCTTCCTATTGAGGTAGAAAGCCCTGCACTTTCCGAAGTTAAGGTTCAACTTCCAGCAGTTAAACTAGTCTTCGAACTGCTTCAAGGCGCATTGCAGCCGAGTGATAACGTGAGCCGGCTGGTGTGCCCATGTCAAAATGGCAGTGTCGTCTGCATAAAAATACAGATTACAATTAACGGGTTTCGGGAAATCATGTACAAAGTAATTAAATAGCACAGGCCCGAGGACAGAACCCTGAGGGACACCGGCCTTTACAACACGGGGTGTGGAAAGATCTTCTCCAACTTTGGCTTGATAGGATCTGCCGTCAAGAAAGGATTTCACCATCAAAATCAAATCGGCAGGGAACCCGTCTCTGATCATTTTGTAGACAAGGCCCTCATGCCACACTTGGTCAGAAGCTTTACTGACATCGAGAAATACCACCCCACAGTACCTGGATAGGTTCAGGGGGGTGCTCAGGTCTTCAACGAGCCTCCATATCTGCATCGGACAAGAGTGGGCAGCACGAAAGCCAAACTGCTCTTCCCGAAAAAGGTCATTTGCTAGACAGTGATCTTGGAATCTGACGAGGATCGTTCTCTCCAACACATTGGACATCGTGGGTAGCAGGCTAATAGGTCGGTAACTCGCCGGAATTGCAGGATTTTGCCCCTGCCTGGGGATACTCAACACAATAGATTTCTTTCAAGCCACAGGGAAATAAGAAAATACTTTATACCGACAACGTTACATATATAGAGAGACAACGCTGGGGGGGGGGGCCACGAGTGAATATTGGAGGAAACAAATGGGAAGCCTGGAAATGAAAACATGGTGATATAGGACAAGAAAAAGGACCAATGATAAAATTGTACACATACAGAATCGAAATGACTTAAGAATCTAAAAGCACTCCCATAAAACATAATTGAAATAAATGGGATTCGTGGCCTGTCGGGATTTTGGCCTGTCGGGATTTTGGTCTGTCGGGATTTTCGCTTGTCGGTCGGGATTATAGCTTGTCGGGATTGTGGCTGTCGGGATTCTGGGTGACGGGATTGTGGCTGTCGGGTTTATGGCCCGCACCCATTGACAATTGAGAAGCAGGTGGGGGGAGGACTTCTTGGCCTTGAATATTTCGAGGGTAGCAGTTTTTTCTGGTCTATTGCAGATATGTAAGACAAACATAACATCTTCTTTTGTCTTTAAAGCGTGTCCGGAATCTTCGAGGTGGTTTGCATAGTGGGAAATACGATCTCGTTTTCTGTACGAGTCAATGTGTTCTTTGAATCGTACTGCAAAATTGCGGGTCGATAATCCTACATAGAATCTGTCGCAAGACGCAAAATTCAGGCGGTAAACTCCGGATTGGGAATATTTGTCGGTGGTGACGGCGGCGGGTGGGTTCAGGATGCGGGCTGATGGTGTAGGATTACGAAAAGATATTCGAAGGCCGAGGGACGACAGGAAGTTAGAGAGCTGGGAAAAAAGCCGGGAATAAATGGCGAAACTAGTTGGAACTCCTGATGTCCCTCTGTTATACTGTAAGGCCACCACCTGTTTAATCAATAGGAACAGTATTATGATCCACCCTTCTACCGATACAGCTTTGCTTGTGTTTGGGGCCTGATGTCCCTCGATTCTGATGTATATTTGCATTATTTTTTTAGTACCACACTATGAATATACAAAATTTCAGGTTCCTAGGCCTTTCCGTTCCAATGATATAGCTTCAATTGGTTTGGTAACACTTAATCACCCGACAGTTCACCACCCGACGGTTAAACACCGTACATTTAATCACGTCGACATTTAATCACTTGCCATTTAATCACCGGACACATAATCACGTGATTGTTTAATCACCGACGTTTAACCACCAAAAAATACTGCTGGATTTTGAACGAGCAGCAAAAAATTCATTTCAAGCAGCATTTCCCAATCCAAATATTATGGGATGGTATTTTCACCTTAGTCAAAGTGTCTACGTAAAGTTAATGAAATTGGTATGAAAGTTGACTACGAAACAGATGACGACTTAAGAATGGCCATTCGTTGGCTATGGTACCAGCCTTGGCTATGGTACCTTCAGCAGATGTTACTGAAGCTTTCCTTATACTAGCTGACAATATGCCAGACCACGAAAAAATGCCAGAGCTTTTATCTTATTTTGAACACATGTATATTCGAGGTATGGGGCGAGCAGGACGTGGTGAACATTACAATCCCGCCATCTTCCCAATTGAAACGTGGAACCATTTTGAAACAGCATCAGAAAGAAAGCCAGAACTACAAACACTGTTGGGGGTTGGCATTATGGATTACAGGCACTTTTTCAATGCTACCATCCGACACTATGGATTTTTATGAAAGGAATCGAGAAGGATATACAAATGCAACAAACGGCATTTTTGCAAGGCATCGCAGGTTCACAGCCAACTGTGCCAAAAAGACATCAGGTACAAAAACAAAGTGTCAAAAATACAGTGAGATTTTAGTTTATTTGCGATGTATTGCAATTATCTTATGTTTGATTAAAATTCTATTTTTTCAAAAATTGTTCGCCTCATTTCATGTTTTTAGTGGTTCAACGCCCGTGATTAAAAAAATCACGTATTTTATTGATGTTTAAACGTCGATGATTAACAGGGCTTGTCATTTCATGTGATCACTCATCACATAATAAGACTTCTTTTCATCACATATCACATTCATCATTTTGCATTTTTTGATCACAATGCCCTGGTGATTAAACAGTCACGTGATTAAATGGCAAGTGATTAAATTTCGACGTGATTAAATGTTGGTGTTTAACCGTCGGGTGGTGAATGGTCGGGTGATTAAGTGTCTCTTCAATTGTATTTGGTGCCTCGAGGCTCCTGGCGGGGTTTAGAGGCTTATATCAGCTTCCTTCTATATTGGCTTTATTTTTTAGTACCATACTAAAAATATACAAAATTTCAGGTTTGTAGACCTTTCCGTTCAAAAGTTATAATTTGATTTGTATTTGAGTCCTCAGGGTCTTCTGGCGGGCCCCGTAAGCCTACATCACATTTCTTCTATATTTGCTATATTTTTTTAGTACCACACTATAAATATACAAAATTTCAGGTTCTTAGGTCGTTCCGTTCAAATGTTATAGCTTCAATTGTATTTGGGGCTTCGGAACCTCTGGCGGGGCCTTAGAGGCTTATATCACTTCTCTTGTATATTGGTTTTGTTTTTTTAGAATCGCACTACAAATGTTCACGAAATTTCAGGATTTTTGCCCGCTTTGTTTAAAAGATAAAAAAGGAACCATGAAATTCACACAAGTGCCCCCTGAGGGGCCCCGGGCCACCCAAGAGGAGTCGCTATATTTTTCTCACCGTCCTCTGTATAGGGCCTACGTGTGTAGAAAATTTCAAGCCTCTAGGTCAATCCTTTCAAATGTTATGGCGTGTGACATACATGTTACATACATCTGTACCGTCGTTAATAGGGTTTAGCGTCATCTAAACCCCTAAAAATGTAAACTTTCGCGAGTCCTTTCACTCATGTTTGAGATAATTTATTTTTCTTTACAGCTATGAGACACACTTTATTAAGAAACAGAAAGAAAGAAAGAAAATTGTTGGTTGGTTTATTAGAATTTTTGGCGTAGACTACTAAGGTCATTTTGCGCCTTTTACAATAGTTATATCTGTAAGCAACCTGGGACAAACACAAACATCCATGCCCTTGGCGGGATTCGAACCCACGACCAGGTGGATTCGAGAACTAGAAAGCATACGCCCTAGCCCTTTTGGCCACCTGGCCGGCAAAAGAAAATGGAATGGAAATGAAATTGTACAGTCGGCTACAAAAGTATCTAGCCATCTTGCAAGGTTATTTCTGTGCAAGGTGGCTAAATACTTTTGTTGCCGACTGTACATAACATGCCTTGAGAAAAACTTGTAAACAGATATATAAGCAAGAAAAGGGACAGTAAGAGACAGGAAAAAAAAATTATAAATGATATAAATAACGAGATTAGCTGACCGTTCTGCAACTCTGTTGCTTAAGAAAACTATACCACAAGAGAATAAAATTAGCCAAGAAAAATTTTAAAAAGGCAATACAGTATTTATAAAAGTAATGAATTTAACTAAAAGAACTTAACTAGTGTCGACAACAACCTCGGAATTCTTCTCCGACGGGTTCGCTCGACTAATCACACGTTGCGCATGTATGTGGAAAGGGTTGGGGACTATGTCGAAAACTGAATAGTGCATTACACGTGGGGGGACAAATGTAAGTATACGCTATAAAAGTAATTTTGAAAATCGGTTATAAAATAAATATGTTACAACGTAGGGAGGCAAAACTTTTCAAAAGACCCTCGAAGATTATTGATTAGTAATTATTCAACTCACCTTAATTTGAATTTTTATTAATTTTGTTTGTCATGAAAACTGTTTAAAAATGAATTTTGTTTATCGTAAAAATATATTTTATGGATACAAAGTAGGAGGGGTGATCAAAAAATTAAGGTTACAAAGCCTGAAGTGCAACGTGTAAATTTTATTTCATACAACCTGCACAGCCAACTAATAGATAGTACAGAGGAGCGTACATTAGGTTATTTTTCGACATAGTCTCCATATCGGTTTAGGCACTTGTCGGTTCGTGGGATGAGTTTGAATATTCCCTCCTGGTAAAAATCCTGTTCTTGCGTGTTCAGCCACGTTGTCGCGAAGTGTTTCACCTCCTCGTCTGAAGCGAATCGTCGGTCTCCTAGGTGTTCCTTCAAGTGAGGAAGGAGGTGAAAGTCGCTTGAGCGAGGTCCGGGCTGTATGGAGGGTGTTCGATGATGTCCCAGCGAAACTGATTCAACAGCGTGGTGGTCTTCTGGGCTGTATGAAACTTCCACCTCTATCCTCACTTGAAGGAGCACCTAGGAGAAACACTTTAGAGAAAACTATATAAATATAAAAACTGAATTGTAAATCCCTAAATAATGAGACTAACGAAAAACTAGAATTTAAACGAATAAAATCGAGGAAGCAATAGGCTAAATAAAAAGAGTTGTAATTCTTTTTTATATTTCGAGCAGGTAAATGCCTAACGAAACGTTATCATAAGCATTCCTACGATAATGTTAAACGAAGCGAGCGCAATTGTTGAACCGTTCTGTGTATGCGTCGATTATTTCTTCATATACTATTGCTAAAGCGTTTCTACATAATCATATACTGTTGAAGCGAGCGATTAGCTACTTGCGATGGCTTAAAATGCCATGTCTTAAAATGGAAAGTTCCAACGGTCCAATGGTACTATTAGGACACGTACAAATAAACTAATTCCCACTATCATTAATTACTCGTTATTTTCATTCATGGCACTTCGTTACAAATTGCTTGATATGTTACACACTATATCTTAGCATTGAAAGTTTTAATGGCACAATTTGGTACGATTAGGGCACGTACAACAAAAATAATTTCCACTATCATTAATTACTCATTATATTCATTCGTATCACGTTGTTACGAGTTGTTTGATATGTTACACGCGATAACTTAGCATTGACAGTTTTAATGGTACCATATGGTACGATTAGGGCACGTACTTCTAAACTAATTTCCACTATCATTAATTACTCATTATATTCACTCATGACACATTGTTACGAGTGGTTTTATATATTACATGCCGTATCTTAGCATTGAAAGTTCCAACAGTACCTTGTGGTACGCTTAGGTTATGTACTACTAAACTAATTACCACACACAATAATTACTCATTATTTTCATTCATAGCAGTTCGTTACCACTTGTTTGATATATTACATGCCATATCTTAGTTACTAATTAAAAATACAAAATGAATAAAAAACAAGATATAATAAACAATTTAGTTTTTTTTTTAACCGGGAACAGTCAGGGAATCATAAAATCGAAAATTTTGAACAATGTCAATAATATTCTTTCATGACAGCCTTTTTTGTCTGCTGATAATCAGAAAAAATCAAGGGAAATTCAGGGAATTTTACGAAATCTTTTTGCTAGGCACCCTATCATTCATAATCTTTTTTATAATTTCAATTTCATATGTGTTATCCTATTGCATTTTTCTCGCCGCCCTCTTATTATTTCCTATTTGTCCTCCGTCCTGTGCTATCCCAACAGTTCTTCTAATTAATCTCATTTGTTCTCTTCTTGTTTTTCAGCCAATACCGTATTACTATTCCCTATGCAAACTATATATAAATCCGTCCGGTAGTACAATTTTCGGTATGGAGGCTTGTTGCTGATTTGAACGGTCCTCCCAATCTTTCTATGTTTGGTGGTATCATCTTTCTTGACGTTCAAAAGGCCTTTGATCAAGTCTGGCATGATGGGCTCATTTATAAAATGATTACTTGTGGCTTCCCTGATGACCTGATTGCCTTGGTTCGCTCCTTTCTGACAAACAGGACCTTCCGTGTTAAGGTTGGTGACTCCTTGTCTGACTCTTCTGATGTTAATGCTGGTGTTCCCCAAGGCTCTGTCTTTATCCACGACTTTCCTAAGTTTACAAAGTGCAATCTTTACTTGTTTGCTGACGACGGGTCCATCATGACCTGGACACGTAATCCAGTCCACGTCATCAGCCGTCTGCAAAAAGCTTTACACCAGTGTGAGAGCTGGTTCTTCTAAGTAGCGCTTACAGCTGAATGTTAACAAGTGTAAAGCCATGTTCATCACACGCAAACGCAAAACCCCTCCAAGGCCCCTCATCTTACATGGTAGGAAGCTTGAGTGGATTAAAAATTATAAGTATCTCGGAGTTGTGATTGATTCCAAGCTCAAATGGAACGACCATGTCCAATATTCGCTTAACAAGGCTAAGAAAGCGAAGTTTTGTCTCATCGCGCTACTGGGGCGAAACAGCGCTCTCAGAGTGGGCAGCAAACTCTTGTTATACAAGGTAGTGATTCGTGCCATTTTACTTCACGGTATGCCTGCTTGGGCTTCCATTTGCAAATCGAGATGGAAAGATCTTCAGACCTTCCAAAATGTTACCCTCCGGTCCATTGCTCAACTAGACAGAAGAGTTGTCAACAATCTCTCTATCTATGAAGATCTGGGGATGACCCACATTGGTTCCTATGTTCAAACACTTCTCAGGAACATGCTGCCCAAGATGGAACATTACGAAAATACCCTGGTTGCTGGTATCCTGGACCACTCACTCACTATCAGGGGTTCCCTCAGGTTTCGAAGACCCCGTCATATATTGGATGTCAATTTCGAGAACATTAACAAGGCCGAGTTCCCCAACTACTGGATCTGCTAGATCCTAGTTTTTCGGACTCGCTATTTGTCAATCCACAATCCGATTCTCGTCCCTACGACGAAGGGACTCTTTTCTGGATGACTTGAAGAGGTTCATCAGGCTTCTTTCCTACTTCAGTGTACCTCATTTGGTTTACTTTTTGGGCGAGCGTGTAAAGTGAGCTAAAGGCTCCTGGACCACTTGTACTACTTTTTCACTACACTGATCGATTGTCGATTGTCGTACAACTTTCATAACTTCAGGATAATTCTCTAATATTCTATTTGCTTTAAGAGAATTATCCTTTTTGCATTGATAAAGAATAGTCTCTATCCGAAACGTCAGCTTTTTATTTTGATTTTGATTAATTATTTTTGTTTATTTATTTTATTTTTTTATTCATTTTGTATTTGTAATTAGTAACTATTATTTATTGTATTCCAGGGTTCTTGTGTCTCGTCCTTCTCTTAATATATATCCGTTCATGCCATATCTTAGCATTAAAAGTTTCAATAGTACCGTTTGGTACCATTAGAATATGTACTGTTAAACTAATTACCACTATCATTAATTACTCTTTATATTCATTCATGAGACGTTGTTACGAGTTGTTTGATATACTACATGCCATGTCTTAAAATGGAAAGTCTTGTACACGTCATTTCTTAAAATGGAAAGTCTTGTTCATGTCTTTACACGTAGTACTAAACCAATTCCAACAGTTCCCATAGGGATGTGTCATACATTACATGCTAAATCTTAGCTTTGAAAGTTCTAAAGGTGACATGGTATCATTAAAACATGTACTTGTAAACAAATTTCGGCCATCATTAAGTATCCGTTATATTCGTTCATGATACGTCGTTACGAGTTGTTAGAAATATTACATGCCATATTTGGTCATTGAAAATTGTTTAGGGGGGTATCATAATAGCCCCATTAGAGCACGTGCTATTGTACCTATTCCGGCTATCTCACCTTCGAGCTTGTTCGTGCTCTGTCCCATATTAATGGAATGGTGAAAACAGTTTGAAAAAGTTAATTCGATTTCAAGTTATTGTAATAAATAATAAGCTCCCTACGAATAAAGAAATTCTTTTGGTTTAGGCACGGATATCCCCTTTTTGCAATCGTCAATCACGTGCATCCTGCACGCACACCATCTCAAAAACGTTTTAGAGCATGCGCGGAGCTGTAACGAAAGTGCTTGGCAGGCGTTTTTCCCAGGTGATTCGTCTCTTCCAGCAATTCACGCTCGCTCCCCATTCTAACGGAATGCATTGTTGGAATTGTGTCCAATGGACGTCTGAACAAACCGATCGCATAAGCTACTTTTCAATTTATTGTGCGAAAAACGAAATCTTTCATGGAGAGATGAACAGTTATTAGTTGGAAAGGTTTCCAACATTTGTTTAATGCAGTTATAAGTTGAAAATTCAAATGCAAATACCACCTACTATCGTCGCAATTCTTTTCGTTTCCCCAACCGGAAGTACTTATGGAGAGAAACTCAATTGAGGACAGCGACTTCTGTTGACGATTTCATGAACCTATCATTGTTTGAGATAAAACCTTCGAGCATGAAAATAGATAGAGGCGGCATAGCCTCTTGTTCCATGGCACCAGAGTTAGTTCACATGACTTAGGCATCTTGATACCCCTACACACTAATCGGCCAAACCTTAGGTGTGACGTGATAAGAAGGTTGTTCCTTCTAGCATAGAAATAGAAGGGGTAGAGTTTATTTCCCATTGCATAATAGATCTTCGAGCATAAAAATAGAGGCAGAAACGAAATGTTCAGCTTATGGTTCCACGCAAAAATATGAGAAAAAAATAAAAAGTCCTTAACATGTATTAACTTACACTATATGATCAAAAATATCCGGACACCCCTCACAGATCATCGATTGGCCCAATGTCACATGATAATGACTTGCACATCATTTAAATAGCTTCCCACACCTTCAGACACAACTCTGCTTGGACATTGGCAAGAATGGGTCGTTAGGCAAAGCTCAGTGAGTTCCAACGTGGAACCATCGTTGGATGTCACCTATGCGACAAGTCCGTGCGTGACATTTCCAGCCTTCTTCAGATACCCAAGTCAACAGTAGGCGATGTCATTATGAAATGGAAGACCCGGGGATCAACAACAGTTCAACAACGAACCGGTAGACCCAAGAAACTAACGGACAGAGACCGTCGAGTGCTTCGTCGTGTCACCCGCAGCAACCAGAAGTCCTCGGCGGAAAAAATTGCCACAGAGTTTCGAAACGCCTCTGCAAATGATGCCAGTACCATGACAATTCGTCGGGAACTGCACACGATGGGATTCCATGGCCGTGCTGCTGCCCACAAGCCCCACATCAGCAGAGTCAATGCCAAGCGATGTCTGGAGTGGTGCAAAGCCCACAGAAACTGGACAATGGACCAATGGAAACGTGTAATGTGGACAGACGAATCTCGCTACACACTCTGGCAATCCGATGGACGAGTTTGGGTTTGGCGCATACCTGGAGAACGCTTCTTACCTGAGTGCACAGAGCCCACAGTCAAGTTCGGAGGAGGAGGAGTCATGGTGTGGGGCTCATTTTCATGGTACGGACTGGACCAGCTCGTTCCTGTGCAAGGAATCATGAACTCCGACCGTTATCTGAATGTTTTGGACAACTGTGCACTTCCAACGTTGTGGCAATTTTTCGGAAACGGGCGATTTCTCTACCAACACGACAATGCTCCGTGCCACAGCGGTTTGCGGACTCAGGGGTCGAAGAAATGGGTTGGCCGGCACAAAGTCCCGACCTCAATCCTATAGAGAATCTGTGGGATGAATTGGAAAGACGCTTGCGGGCCAGATCACATGGGCCAACTTCTGTACCTGAACTGATTCTCGCTCTTCGGGAGGAATGGAGGAACATTCCGGAAAGTACCTACCAACATTTGGTGGAAAGTCTTCCCCGAAGGGTGGAAGCTGTGATTCAGGCAAAGGGATGTGCAATGCCCTATTGATTTCCATGAAATCGTGGCTAGAGCGCAAACGTGCATGTGTCCGGTGTTGCGTACCTCTACACCCCCCCTACGGTAATAGATTTTTTTTTGTCTAGTACGTTTTATGATATTCTTTTTCTACTATCATATCTCTCTTCGCGGACCCTTCCAACGTCGTGTTTCTATCTCTCCACGACTCATCGATATTCCTGGCGCCAGTCACCTGTTATTTACCCTTTGACTATTGCAACTCCCATGTTTAACGGTGTAGGTAATCCGCTAACTATTGATCTTACGCTTTAATATTTTTTTTTCAAACGGAGGTTACTGTAGTCCCCCTCTGCGTTTTTGTTAAAAAGGGATTACTCGACGCGTTCGGTTAGCGTCAGTTTATAGGTTAATGATATTTTTAGCCTGGAAAATTAAAATTTTCAAATTTTCTTCGCGTCAATTCTGTTTTTCTTTCTTGGGTTCTATTTTTAATTACCGTTAAAAAGCGAGTTTCCCCATGTCTTACGACTTCGATTGGGACGTCGCTCGTCTTAGGTTATTATTCCCATAGGAAATTCCCATTGATCGCTTGAGGATTTTTTGATTACATTAATTTTTCCGACAAGGCATTTAGTTAAGCGTTTGGAGTTCATAAGTTTACCTTAATCCGTTTATTAGAATTATTTCGTGCGTGAGCTTAATGTCTTTACTCTTCGTCTTTTAATAATGACGCGTTTCTTAAAAATAATGTCTCCCCATGTGCTTTTTCAAGCCTCGTTATTTAAAATCATCTCTCTCTTTGTCGCGTCTTATATAATTTTTATTTAAGAACGTTCTTTCTCAAACTTTTAATTTGAGAAACCTATTCCTTTTGCAGTAGTTTTGTCGTGTTTTAAAGATTTAATTTCTAGGAGAAGATTTAATTTTTTTTGTTAAGAAATACGATTTTTCGTTAACTATCTTTCCTTTCTCAGAGGTTCGTCGTCATCTCTATTGTTAAGAGTTTCACGTTTTTTCTATGTTTCCATTGTTCAGTCGACGTTGTATCAAACAGCTCGTTTTCTTGGAGCAAATGTAACTTTTCCTTTCCAAGAAATCGGAAGTTCTGTCACGCGGGTCGTGGTATTTAAATATTTTTTTTTTATAGTTCTAGTAGGTTTCCTGTTAATTAAAAAATGTATGTTTAGTCAGTTTCAGCTCGATCTCTGAAGAAGCATCATCAGCCCTTCTCCCGTCGATCTTCAGTGTGTGTGAGTGACTTTTAAACTTTATAAGATTTTCACACAGCGATCAACATCTAACGCTTGTGTGAAATCTTTCTGTGACTTTGAGTGGCCCTCCCCCCGGCAACTCCGGGGGAGGTTTCACTCCCCCCCCGAACTCTTTGTGACTTTTTCATTCACCATGGAGAACATGGTGAATATGATTGCCGACGGACCCTTTTCCGTCGGCATGTTCATGAAGGAGTTATACTCCAAGACAAGTATACCTCCTGTTCTTCCGTCTGGAGATCCCGCTGTGTTAGTCCTACAGAGGCTTACCCCGACTGAGTCGAGGATGCTCTGTAGGCAGCGTAATGTGGCAGACCGCATAGTGTCTGCTGATTTTATCAAGGTTGGGCAGACCACCGTCCACCTAAGCTATGCAGAACCCGGATATGTTCCAGTCGTTATCCGGGGTGCATCGCCACTGATGACCGAGAAGTATCTCAAAGGTTACATGGCTGACTACGGTGTGGTGCATAGGGTTTCGTACCCTCAGCACCTTGATTCTCCTCTTCAAAAGACGGGCGACATCGTAGTCTACATGGACTTACACAGAGACATTCCCAAGGATGTTGTAATGCGCGGAGATAAAGTCTCCGTGTCTTACAAAGGTCAAAGGCAGTGCTGCTGATACTGCAAGAAGACGGCTCACGTCAGGAAGGACTGTCCTCTCTTGGTGAAATGTAGCTACTGCAACAAAGTAGTTAACAAATTTCACCAGTGCCCGGAGAGGACCCTTGCATCGCCACCAGCTCCACCATCGCCTAAAGGAGTGTCTCCCCAGCAACCACCGATGATGACATCACCGGCCAAGTCAACAGAGCCGAGCAGAGCCACGTCGCCTTCACGCCCACCTCGAAGGCAGCGTACGACGCCATCTCCGCCACCTATGGAATCTAGGAAGGAGATGCCACCGCCTCCAGCGCCACTAGCTGATAAGCCGAGGGAGGAGATACCACACACTCCTCCCCCATCAGAGATCCTAGACGGCGCCCCCTTCCCTGAGCCATCAAGCGACATTTCGATGGTTGAGGAGGTGAGCTCTGCAGAAGATGATGTGGACGTATCGGCGTTATCCGAATCTATCTTCCCAAAGGAGGATTTTCCATCTCTTCCTCCGCCGGCGAAGACATCGGCTTCGCAGCCACTTCGGATTGCTTGTGCGCCCACTTCAGCTTCAGTGTCATCATCTGCTGGGAATATGAGGTCATCAGCATCAGCACAGCGGGATGTGCCTGCGACGTCATCCAAATCTCGCAGGCACAAGACCAGACGGCATCACAGCAGAAGGGATGGCGTTGCTGCTTCTTCTACCGACCGAGACAGCTGCGAGGGCCATCATCGCAGCACTTCGTCTTCATCCTCGTTTCGTTCTCCGAGGCGGAAGTCGAAGGAGCCTCCACCATCATCAGTGAAGCTCCAGTCTTCTTCGGAGAAGTGTCAAGAACCAGCAAAGTGATTCCACAATTAAGGTCATCTCACTGAACGTGTGTTCCCTGGGTTCGTCTTTTAAGCAATCGGTTTTGTCGACGTTTATTGCCCTGTACAGGCCGGACATACTTGTGCTTCAAGAGGTGAAACTGGATCCTTCACAAATATGGTACGATCTACCCGGCCTTCACAGGCAATTCCCTCGTGGACAATTCTTCATTAACTCTTCGTCACCGTTTGGGCAACGGGTTGCAACTATCATCCTCAACCCCTCCATTCAGGTGTCGAATTATTTGTGCGACAGCGAGTGCAGGGTAATATCTTTAGACATTACATCTTCTAAATTTCAATTCCGATTGCTTAACGTGTATGCTCCATGCGCGAGTGCAGAGAAACGTGACTTTTTCAACGAACTACAAGCTTACCTGTGTTTATCATTTCCTGTAGTGATTGCTGGTGATTTTAACTGTCATCCAGACGCCAACAACATCTTTTCGTCTGGACACGTGCATCGTCTGTGCCAGAAAAATGCATTGTTTGATCTATGGCCTGTGATTTCTCGTGGTGATCTCAGTGGGTTCACATTTCATCGAGGACCCACTGTGGCATCGCGACTTGATCTTTTTTTGGTCGACAATGTGTTTGCTGGTGCACCTGGAACAATGGAGGTTATTCCTTGTGCCTTTTCCGACCATAGTGCCATCTTGTGGTCGTGGGATCCTCCATTTGTTTCTCCGGCAATTGCTGCAGATCGAGTCACCGACAAGAACTGGTTTCTAAACGTTTCTTTGCTCGACAATGAAGAGTACCGGGGAAAAACAGTTCACTGCTCGTTTCGTTCAGTTTGTGGAAAAACATCTCCACAATGTGCCTCCTACGCTTGAATCGTGGTTGAACTTTAAAGCTAAAATCAAAAAATTTTTCCGGAAGATTGGATTGGATGCAGCCAGACGTCGTCATCGTTACCTCCTCATGCTGCAAGAAATATTACGACTCCTCCGTTGTTCCACCCCTAAGGAGGAGTTTCAGGCTGAAATTCAACAGGTGAAGAGCGAAATAAATGCTCTAATGATCCGGAAAGCTGCCGGCGCAGCACTCAGGGCCAAACTTACCTGGGCTGCTGACGTCCGGCACATGTCATTGGCAGCCTTCGCTGAGGAGAGGCGTCGGGCTAACAATAAACATTGCCATCGTTTATTGGTGGACGGTGAGGAAGTGGAATCTGATGGCGACATCTTATCAGCCTTTCACTCTCACTTTTCATCATTTTTTAGTCATCCAATCATTCCGTCCGTCACCACGAAACAGTGGATAGAGGCATTAAGACCTTTTTCTGTGGAATCTGATTCGTTCATAACACGTCCCTTCACCGAAGATGAAGTCAAGAAGTTTCTCTCGGCAGACAGCCGTCATCAGTCCAGCCCGGGCTTAGACGGCATTCCTTACACCTTCTTCAATTCGTCGTGGAAACTTCTTGGGCCTTTCCTGGTGCGAGTCTTCAATTCAATCCTTCAAGACCCGTCTTCCATCACACCGGAATTTACTGTAGGGAAAATCATCCTACTCCCTAAATGCCCGGATCCAAAACTCGTGACCCAGTGGAGACCGATTACATTACTCAACACGGACTACAAAATCTTCACTGGGGTGTTCCAGCAACGATTTAAACTCATCGCCGACGAGTTTTTTGATCCGGGCCAATCCTGCTCAATACCATCACGCAGGATGACTGACAACCTTATAACTATTCGGTGTGTAATGGAAGAAGCACAAGTGCGTCAGCAAACTCTTGCTGTGTTAAGTCTCGACCAGGAAAAAGCATTTGACAAGGTGAATCACGAATTTTTATTCCAAGTGTTTCACCAGCTTCATCTTCGGACTTTTGCTGTGATCATTTCTTCACTGTATGCATCGGCCACATCATGTGTGGCGGTTAATGGCTCCACATCGTCTACGTTCGAACTCTTAAAAGGTGTCAGACAGGGGTGTCCTTTATCGCCTCTTCTGTACATCTTCTCTTTGGAGCCATTACTCCAGTTCTTGAACCGCCACCCGGAGGTCAGGGGATATGAGTTACCAGCTGCGTCCATCAACATCAGGACATTAGCTTACGCAGATGACGTCGTGTTGTTTGCTTCTGACTCATATTCCTTGAGTATTTACAAAGAAACCTTCGATCTCTTCAGTACTTCGACGGGGAGTACCATCAACCTTGTCAAGTCGAAGGGAATTGCGATTGGGAAATGGACGACCGACAAGCTCAAGTCATTCCCAATATCATGGTGTGGTCAGATCACAGTGCTTGGATTCATTTTTTCTTTTTCACCGGACATTGACTCTATTCATTGGCAGCATGTGGTGGTTAAATGTATTGCCCGCCTTGACAGGAATTTTTGTTTTCATACATCAATGCTTGTCAAGGTGCGGTTTGTGCAGACTTACATCTTATCTGTGTTATCATCTAAGTGCCTATTCACTTTACCGCCAGCAAACATGCTCCACAAAGTTCGCAGTGCTATTGCTAATTGTGTGTGGGGGAGTTCTGCTCAGTGTCATCCTATTCGGGCAGGGTTTCTCTTCACTCCCTTTGAAAGGGGTGGGTTAGGGCTGCCCAAGATCCGGCTATATCTCATTGCAGCAAGGTTTGCTGCAATGATTCGTGTTTTTCTCTTCCCCCCCACCTTTGTGGGCGAACTTTGTGTTTATGTATCTGAGAGTGTTTTTTAAGGTGAATAGGATACTGTTACCACCCTTGCTGGCAATAACTATTAATGTGCGTCACCCATTGATTTACCATCCCTTTCAAGGGGACCTTGTGACCTTTCTACCGACGTTACGACAGATGGACTTCCAAGAATGGGGTCATCTACATTTATCTTGGTTTTATCAGCAATCTGACCAGGGCGAGACCACCGACATCTTTCGTCTCTGTCCAGACTATCCGTGGTCAGCCATTTTAAAGGCATTAAAATCCGTTGCCTTTGACGGAACCATTTTTTCCATTCAATGGCGGTTGCTGCACCACGGATTTTACTCCCTCCAATGTCTTCATTTATGGAGGGTGGTCAGATCTGCTGGTTGTTTACATTGTGGCGTCGTAGAGACTATTCCGCATATATTCTTCGAGTGCTCGTTTGCTCGATCCATTTGGAATCGTCTGTGCCTTCATTACCATCTTCCAAGGTTTTCTTACTCCTTTGTACGATTCCTGATGGATGATTCCACCGGTGATCCACTAAATTTAGATCTAGCGATACCTATTATGTTTATAAATAAAGAGCTCTGGACGGCTAGAGTGGACAGAGCGAGGGGGATTTTTTCTTCACTGTCATCTGTGTGGAAAAAAGGATCATCACATCTGCGGTCCTTCCTCCTCTTGGAATGGTATCGTCTAGGTCCATTAGTTTTCAAAAGGCGTTTCGCAACATCCAAACGCCTTTGTGAGGTCATCGGAGGGGACAATAACAACAATTATGTCCACCACTTCGTGTTCCCCTTAAACTTCTGATGACCTACCGGTGGAGTAACGAGCCTCGAAATTGAGGCGTTTATTAAGGCATAGAAGCCTATAAAAAGGCTTCACGACTATTACGCTTTAAGCATGTGCGCCTGAGCACCCTGCTTTAATATCATTTTAATGGGTGCTCGCTGGAGCAAACGCCATCTGCTCCAGCTCCAACAGCGCCCTTCTCCCATCTCTGGGATATCTAGATGGATATGCAGTTAAAAGATTTTAGTAACTTTTATTGTGGAATCTTTGGTTAAGATTTCGTCAGGCCACATCTGAGGAGTCTACGAGTTTTGATTATGTGTAGTTATCCGACATGGTGTCGATCGTCTTTTGTTTGCCATTTTATTTTCATGCTGATGTAGTGTTTGGCTGATCATCAATTATGCTTCGAGTCGCCTATTGATTTTAGTTTGTTGGACATAGGCATGTTTCGCCCAGTCCAAGATATGATGTGTATTCCAAGGTCCTTAGGCTGATCCTTTCTTATGGCTGATTCCTGATTGATGTTTTTGTGCGTCGTTGGACTTAGAATTGTACAGAAACCTTCATTATGCAACGTGTTAGTGCTCAACGGGAAACAAACCACTCTGATGAATTTCTGTCGTCTATGGCCGATTTCATAGTTGTTTTTAGAAAAACGCCTTTTCTTTTTTTTTGACTTTATTTGAATTATTAACTTTTCAATAGTTTACCACCCTTATGATTTTTAAGTTCTTTTAATTGAAAATTAATTGTTTTTGGTGATGCAATGTTAATATTTGTTTTGTTTCCAGGACCTCAACCATGCTGTTCTCGTCTTACCCGACCGTTACCTCTCATTTTGTGTGGCTTCCCTTTGGTCCGTCTTGTCCTTCTCTTACGTATTAATCCTCTTAGTGTTATCCCGTCGTATTTAGTCTAGCATATTTTGTTACTTGTCCTTCTGATGCCTTGTGAAGGAGGTCCAATGGTTTGATGATTATTATTTTAATCTCTACCTTCCATTTTTTTTTGTTGAGATTGTTATTTGAATTTTACATAATGTTTGCATATTTTTTTGTATCACTTAAGAATTTATGAAAATTTATTTTTTTTTTATTTCTAATTTATGCTTTCTATCATTTTTTTGCTGTCAGTTTCCCTTTATATTTGCAGTGCAAGCAACGTATCACTCTCATCTAATTGGTTGATCTTCGATTCTATCCCGAGACTTCCTTTTCGCTTTCCGTGGTATCAACGAGTTACTTTTGATTGCGAAACTCTGAATTTTTCCTGTACCTGAAGTGGATTCGATGTACTTCTCCCTTTCTGTTGTCATTCCAGTCTTACTGTCGGACTGTTTCTCACTTTTGCTTGGAATCTGCTATCTGCAACATCTACTTCTACTCTGTCAGCAATAAAGAAAATATTTATTTGGACTCCTTTGGTTTTTCTTTAATGTAAGGTTGTCTTGGGGTATCGAATTATTCGCGTATGTTATTTGGGGTTAACGTAACTTCCAGTACGTGTTTTTTTTTTTTTTTGCAAGGAAACGTGGTCCTATTGACAATTTATTTACTTATGTTAACTGGAGATTAAAGCAAATTCTTCTCTTTTAACTTTCTTTTTACTCTTTAATTATCTGCTGGGCTAATTCTAGTTAATATTTTACTATTAATCTGGGTTTTGCTGTTTGGTGTTTTCTTAAGGGAAAGTCGGGTTTTTTAGTTCCCTTTGGAGCTCAACGTGTAGGTAAACAAGACCTGTGTTTACTAGCACGTTACACCGGATATTTGTGATCATATAGTGTATTTACAGAATTAGATGTAAATTCCATGAAATAATATTAATAAAGCAAATAAATAAATAGTTCAAAATAGTCAATCCAATCATGGCCTGTAGAATCGTTTTTGAACTATTTATTTATATACTTAATATTATTTCATGGTATTTATACTAAATATACAAGAGAATATACATCTAATTTCCATTACATTCAACTAAAATAATTATTTACAAAATGTATATGTTAAATTTTAAGATGTATTAATTGGGTTCTTATTAATATCATTATAACATTTATTTTGTATTTTTTCGAAATTTAAAAAAAATATTACTTTTTTATTTTATTTTATTTTTTGAGATTAAGCAGTTTTTTCATTTTATTTATTTATTTATTTATTTATTTATTTAATTGCGGGTTAGAAAAAAGGTACAAAAAATTACAGCAGTGCCCAACGAGGCCAGTATGGTACAAACCGACGAGTTTGGCCAGGTGGGCACAATACAATAATATAACAAAATAAACAGAGGGTTAGTAAACTAAAATAATTAATTAAACATACAAAGATTGAAAAATCATAACGATGGTACGACCAGATATAATTTAAAAGGTCAGTTGAGTAAACTTAACTCTCAAAATAATGGTATAAATTAACTAAAAATTAAAATAAATAAGTAATATGTAATAATAAAACTAAACAATAAAGTAACGACCAATTACATAGACACATGTACACGATAAACTTAAAATCTGAGAAAAAAGCAACTTAAATATACCTAATATTAACAAAAAATCCTAATGGAAAATCTTCATATTGAATGGAATATGCTGAAAACAATAATTGCGTAATATTCTCCGGAAACTAGAATAAGAGGCAAGTGCACGAATTTCCGAAGGTAAAGAGGCCCAGCATTTTATACCGATGTGTGAGACACAACGGTTTCGGTAATTAAACAAAGAAACTGGAAGACGTATCTCATTTGCTAAGCGGGTATCATACTTATGGCTATCGAGGTTATGCCGAATCGTAATAGGGGTCGATAACTGTAATATCGAATTGGAGGTTTTATAAATAAACGAACATAAAAAATAGATTTGGTGGATTGTAAGGATACGTAAAGAAAAAAAGTAATTAGATACTGAAGAAGATCGAGGAAGTTCCAAGAGTGCCCGGAGAAACCATTTTTGTAATTTTAATATTCTTTTAAGATTAGTTGATGAAGTAGCACCCCAAAACAATACCCCATAACATAAGAGGGTATGAATCCAGAAGTAATAAAGCAAAAGTAAAATTTTAGTAGGGAGATAATAGTGTCTTGAGATAATACCCTGTTTTTGTTATTTCAATATCTTTATTAGAATTTTTGTTGAACAGTTTGCACTTTTGGATAGAGGATTATATTTTGTATCATTTTTTTTATTAAATTTTTTATTTGTATAAAATTTGTGAATTAAATTAAAATAAATATTTACATAAAAATAGGCCAAATTATTAAAAAAATTTACAAAAAACTTTGTTCTGAACCGATCATAAACCCCAGAATATCGTTCATTCTCATTTTTAAATATAAAATAACATAATAATCACGGTTAATAAGAAATAATGTTGTAAAGTATCATTAGATATCATTAAATACTAGGCAGACTGCATGTAAAAATGAGTGGGATCAGTAACATAATCAAATACAGCTATAATAATATGTAATCACAAGTCAATCCTATGCCAACAAAGGAATGTTTTGCCCTATCACAGCTGATCCACAAGGTGATTGATTTTGGTGCTACTGGCTTCCCCTTGCCATGAATAGGAAAGCTCGAAGGAGAAAACGCAACACATGGCGAGACAGCTGCCGGATTTCATTGGAAACACAATCATTTCCATTATTTCTGGACATGATTAATTTATTTTTAATAATTTAATGTTACATTTAGAGTTAACATTATTAAGATTAAATTTAAATAATATCAGACCCCAAATCTTTTTGACACTTTATCGTTCTATAATAATTGCAAAATTAATGTACGGTATATGGATTTGGTTCTCAGGCCCAACTTGCAGTTTTTGCCATTTGCTTTCGAAAATTGAGAATTATAGGAAGTTTTTATACAAAAAATTACTTGTTGACGACACCTTTAAGGTCAATTCCAACATTTTTGATCTGCAGTATATTATACGTAATTTTTTTACTAACCTTTTAATTGCTATTTATAACGGACGACTATGGGTCCCACGAACCCTACAATATATAGGGATTCGTATCCCCGTCTCCAAAAGAAACCCAGAGACGTTAACTTTTTTAGGAAACGGAAGCACTCTACTAATAAATATAGATCCAGCATTTAAGTTAATTCAATCGTATAACAGTAACAGAATCTTACAGAATATTGATATTTTTCATAACTCCGGTATACCTCTCTGTAATGTTGCCTCTTCTTAGGCTATTTTTACCCCGTGGTGGATTAGTCTGTTGCGGGTCGATACTGTCATAATAATGATTGATTGACAGCCGATTACAAATATACAAAGCATTTGCACGAAATATAATATTAAGTACTAGCAGAGACACCCGGCGTTGCCCGAGATAATTAGAATTGTAGGTTAAACAGAACAACCTCATGAAGTTAAATAATAAATTTGTTTTCAGTAATTCTACAATTTCCGTCTATAGAAGAAGCAGTTGTTCAGATGTTTCCAATGCTCGGATAACTTTTTGTCATCTCTGCCCAATACTCATTCATTTCTTTGCTGGCATTTCGATATATATGAATTATTGTTATAATCCTTCGAAAGATTCATTATAGGACATAACACCATATGGTTGTTGGTTTGAAGAGTTGAGTTCATGTATGCTTTGTTATGGGTTATCTTTCATTCTTTTTTAATTGTCTGCTAACTCTCCATTATCCCTAGTTACTGATCATTTTTAAATATTTCCAAGAAAATGTTAACTTCTATGAAAAGCCCGAGCAACAGGAATTCTATGTATTGTTACAAATTCAATTTTGTTTTATAATTCTCAGAGGTGGGATGGAACCATCATTCTTAATGAACCTACTTATATTGCACACTTTGCCCGGGACTTTACTTACCCTCTTGTTGTTCTGTCTCAAATTAAAATGTTATCTATCTTCACGCCACGGGAGCATCACTGGATACTTTAGACCTATCTTTTAAAATTTCCTTTGCTTTTGACGTAGATCTCTTATACCCTCCTGCTCTAGCGGAGCTTCTGCTGTTCAGATGTTTCCAATGCCCGTAAGCTTTTTATCTTTATGTTGCAAATTACACTAATCAATACTCGTTCTTTCTCTTTTTTTGCCAAACACACAAATTTTTGCCAGTCGTCTGGACGTTTTTAGGGAGCTCAAGGAAGAGTGTGATTCCTTAGCCACCTCAATAAACACTGCCTTATCTATGTCCTGTCATTGCATAATCATATTTATGATCATTGTTAATAATTCGTTGTCCCCTCCCTAAAGGAGGTTAATATGGTTTATTACATGTATGTAGTGCCACACCAGTAAATGTGTTACGTTTGTAGTGCCACACCAGTTAATGTGTTAAGTATATAGTGCAACACCCAGTTAATGTGTTAACAAACTGTCAACCCCCCTTTTACCCCCCCCCTTAGGGGTTGAATTTCGAAAAACCCCTTCTTAGTGCTCACTTACATTTTGTAAAGAACCTCTGTACAAAATTTCAAGTTTCTAAAGTTTCTAGGCCTTATGGTTTGGGCTGTGCGTTGATCACTCAGTCAGTTTCTTCTTTTATATATATAGATTAAAGTCGTGTGGATTATTTCCTGTTGATGACTGTACTTTATATGTTTTATAAGTGACCTTGCGATTTTTATAAAAATAATTTTTATATTTTATTACATTTGTCATGACAGAAGAATAAATTACAGATTAGAATGCATAAAGTAAATTAATTAGAAGAAAATATCTCAATTACTTAAGAAAGAGCATTGGCACTCTCCATTGAGAGGATGGGAAGCATTCATTCTAACTCCTCGATTGCCTCGAGTTTCGAAACACGCCTAAATTCTACTCGGAAAGAGTAGGGATCATAATACTGTTCTTACTAACGAAGTGAGTGGTGGCTTTACCAGTTTCGCCATTTATTCCCGGCTTCTTCAGGATACACAACAAGAGGCTCGCAGGCCTTTATATACAGAAAATTTCGGTACAGAATAAGCAATGAGCGTGAAAAGAAAAAATAAAAAAAAAAAATTGACCAATAAGGAATAAAAGGAGAAGGCCAATGGGGGTAAAATATACAAAAACTACAAAAAAAGGAGAAAGGGGGGTCGCGACATTCGCGGACCGAAAGGAGAGACTATACCCGGTTATCAAAGGGACAAAGGATACAAGTGAAAAGAAGAAAATACAAAAAATTACAATAAAATAAAATATTATACAAATAATAACATTAAAACCGGTAAAAGAATGACCAAACCAGTAACATATACTGTATATAAAATTCAAGGTACAAAAGGCTATAAGAGATCTGCCAAAGGATTGAGGACTGCACAAACGTCAAAGTCGGTCTGGCAGTTGAGCAGTTGATCGGGGTTGGATTTCTTGGC
>JAHWFO010092997.1:0-12133 GCA_023313115.1 Rhysida immarginata | reverse complement strand
AAATCTCAATAAAATTCCATTTTTTATTGTGCAAACTTTTTTTTAATTCCGCAAACTACACTTTTTATTTCGGAAAATCCATTTTTTATACGCAGAATACATTTCTATTTCGGTTTCAGAAGCTGAATTTTAATAGCACAATCTACATTTTTTATTTTGCAAAATGCATTTTCACATTCCTTGAACACCGGCTTCCGAGTTACCATTTTGAGTTCCTGAATAGCTAAGGTCCCCGAACAATTCAGAGTTTTACAATTTGATTTTCTATTTTCATTTACAAGCAAGACTGAGACTATCATGCCCACCTATCATGACTTAGTAGGTTTACAAACGTATTACAGGAGACTATGGCGTGATACACATCCGTCGGGCAAGTGAAGTGATACCTAGACTCATGAAAGACAATCGACGTGCCACTACAGAGGATTGTTAACCAGGGGGATATACAGAGTGTCCAAAAAGTCCGGTAACATGGCAGATATCTCAAAAGCTGCCAGAAACGCGAGATTTGATGAGTGTGATTTATAGGGAATAGGGGGGGGGGAGTCATTGCCGCACTCAAATTGGATTTTAATCTCCAAATTTAATGTCATCTATTTGCTAACTCGAAAATTTATAAAAGAGAAAAATTTCCGATTGCTACCCTGCAGAGCAACACCACATTAGTCTAAAAACAATTTTTAATCACACCCTTCCCCTTGAAAGTTTTTGAGAAAATTGGCGAGAAACAGCCACTCAAGGTCAGGTTGGGCTGGCCAGGTTGGCTGGGGTGTGCTTCATTGCAATTCAAATGTGTTAGAAACGTCAGAGTTAGCAAATGGATGACCTTAAATTTGGGGGTCAAAGTCAAATTTGAGTACGACAATGAATCCCCCCCCCTCCCATTACCTATAAACCACACCCATCAGATCTCACCGACCTAGCAGCTTTGAGATATCTGCCATGTTACCGGACTTTTTGGACGCCCTGTATAGTAACAATTCCAATATTTAAATGCGGCGAGCGCATTCATTTCACGTGAGCTATTACGTGGAATATTGATAGGGCAGGAAATAAAATCATGGTTGAATACAACAGTGTAGCCAGATTGGGCCAGGAGAAAACGAGCGATCTTAACCAAAACGTCACCGTTTCCACATTCTATTCGGAGGAGAGGTGAGATTCGCATCAAAGTCTAAATTCCTATTCCATGTTGTTTTTGCAAGCAACGGATACTGGGTAGCGCAACCAAATGACTGTTCACGCCGATGTCGTCTCGTCTCCGAATAATATGTGGAAATTGTGACGTCACAAGATAACTTGTTTCCTCCTGGCCCGATCTAACTAAACTTTTTTATTCAACTATGATTAAAATAGTATTCGAACAGCGAGCTAAAAACATTGAGTTTTGCCACCGAATCTCAATGTAATGCAATGTAATATTATGAAGGGCGTTCAAATTTTACCTAGACTTTATTTTTTTTCATTATTGTAAAAATCTAAACTTTCATTGTTGGAATGGCAACTACCGCCTGTAATGCAAATGCAGCACCACTCATCCATGACGACAGGCGGATTCATATCCGAGAATTGGCTTCAATACTGAACATCATCACTGGCATTGTCGAGGCCATCATCCACGATAAGCTTAAATTCAACAAGATCTGTGCCAGGTGAGTCCCTAAGTAACGCTCCGATGATCACAAAACCACCCGGGCGGAAATCTGTACCTTGCAGCTGCAGCGATATAACAGGGAAGGTGATAGCTTCCTAATGCGTGTTGTGACCACTGACGAGACATAGATTCATTACCACAACCCAAAGCAAGCATGCGAGCATGAATGGGCGACACAGTGACTCACCATGACTCAAGAAATTCAAGATAGCACAGTCGGCAACGAAACTGTATCATTAAGGGATATTAAGGGTATCATTCATGTCGATTTTTTGGAAGAACGTCGAACCATAAATGCACCCTACTACTGTGACATTTTGAGGACATCCCTGAAGCCGGCACTAACGAAAAAGCAACCAGGACTCTTTACCAGTGGTGTTTGTTTTCTGCAAGACAATGCCAGACCACATACAGCCAAACTGACTATGGACATACCCACGGAACTAAAATAGGACCTCCGTACAGCCCGGGTCTCTCTCCTTGCGACTATCACCTTTCTGGACCATTGAAAGTTTTTTGGAGGGCGGAGTTCGGCTCCAATGAAGTGAAAAAGGGCTGCCCTGACGTAGTTCGACATCGGCGTGAAGATTTCTACAGAACCGGTAGAGATTTCCGACATCCCAATCCAGATGCTCCTAGAACATAGAAAAAAATGTGTAGAGAAGCAAGGAGAGTTCTTTGATAAATAACTGGTATGTGTTTTTTTTTGTAGTTTCATGAATTTATAAAAAATAAAGTCCAGATCAAATTTGAACGCCTTCGTAATTACGTGGGGCAATCGGGCCGCAATGCATATTCTCGGTTAGAGGAGCATGAGTGGGCGGTACAATTAAATTACATTGACAATGCTTTGGGTAGATATTATTTTGCTACAGGACACAAAGTAAATTGCAAGGGTGTCCGCATTTGCGGAAAAAATCAATTAAAGAAAAGAATCTATATACTAAAACTCTTGCGTGTATTTATTTATTTATCTGTAATTCTATCTCCTAGAGTGATGGTTTGAGCTACCGACTTGAAATTTTCAGGGCAGGCTTATCAATAAAGGACCTGCTCTATCGCCGAAAATCAGCCCCCTACGCCCCCTCCCCTTCCCCACTTTCTGGGGGTTTCATTTAAAATTATCTGCTTTTGCTTCGTAATTCCCCTCAACAGATGGCGCCGGCGGGCGAAGCCGCGGGTAACTAGTAATAAAAGAAGCTTCTTTATCAACAAAGCATTACATACGCTAGCCAAGGCATCACATGATCTAGATAATGACTATTAATTAAACGTAATATCCAATTGGCAATTATTTTAGACAGTTACTCCAAATCCAAAATTATGTCCTCCAACTTTTGGCTTCATCTACAAAATTATGGTACATGTATATTTGAAAAAAATGAAAGGTAAAATTCTGCGACTGAGTTCGAACCGGGAACCTCTAGTGCCATGTTCGACACTTTAACCAATAGGGCTCTCAAGAGACACTTGTACAGCCAATTCCCGATCTGTGAACCGAGTGCTCGCCTCCCATTTGTGCTTTCCATCTTGAAAACTTGATTGTCTTTAAGTCACTTAACGTCGAGCATGACTCTCGAGGTTCCTGATTCGAATCCAGATCGCAGAATTTTTCCACACATTTTTTTTCTAATAATAACATTTACCTTAAGTTTGGAGTCAGCTCCAGTTCATTTCTTTATTTCTTATCATTATGTGAGGTTTCTCCTTCACTTTGTACCTCCCGAGCAACTGACGCCTACTGCAAAAAACTTCTATAATACCACGACTTAATCAAATGATGAAGAATCAGTGATGGATCAGTAATGGATAATATTAAACAAAATAAAATAGAACAAAGTTGCAGTGAGTATAGTAATGTATATCCAGGTAGGCTCATTTGGCATTATATGGTGGTTCAACTCTAATATACTGAAAATTATACTGAAAGAATTACCAAATATGAAGGTTGTATTTTTAGAATATTGAATATGCCCATGCGGACTGGAGGCATCCTCTGTATGTGTGGAATTCTTAACTCACATACACTGATGGACAAAAGTATCCATGGATACTGGTACTCACCTGTATCTATCTTTGATCCCGTAGCCAATGAGCAGCCCAATACTTGCTGGTCCCCAGTCTGTAGACCAATCCGAACAAAAATTTCCAGCTATTGAGACCGCTTTTAATGAACTAATATTTATTGCCAGTGTCAGTATTAACACAACAGCGACAACTCATACAGTATATATTGATAACAAGAAAACTAAGCGATTTCGTGCAGAAAGTGACTGAGTGGTTTCGCCGCTTCTTCCGAAGTTTCCGCCTGGATTAACACATATAGAGAGCGCATGTCTATACTGATCAGATGACGAAATCGACTGTATGAAATGATGTCCATGAATCGATCCTTGGTCAAGAACCTGTTGTAAACATCTAAGCGTCGCAGGTTATAGCACTTTGAAACAAATTGGACGGCGTGTTGGAATAATGAGCCAAGAATGCACTCTTTCGAGAAATGTAAATGTAGTTTCAAAGATTCCAGGTTGGGGAAGAGGGTTCTCCATGGAGGGATTTCATCGAAATTGTCGTTGATGATTTCAAATGAAAGTTCCTTTAGCTTTGGACAAAGTTGGTCCACAATGGAGAAGTTGGTGTAATCAACATATGGCCTGAATTCCAAACATTCCAAATAAATACCGTTCGTTTTTAGAAATGGAACTACTCCGTCTTCGAAGAATTCTTTGTTTTGAAAGCAATTCCAGGTCACTCCCTTCAGTGTTGGGATTGCAGGAAAACCGCGAACATATTCGCTCTTCATCTGACTCACGACCAACGTCTTCAAATGGGGACACATTTTCACCAATAAGGCAGGAGGACATTGTTGATAGAAGCAGCCTTCGTAAGATACTTTTTGGAGCTTCAACTGGGTTGATTTCTCGTTTTCGCCTGCCACAGTTTTATAGACTTCACCCATGCGTCTGCAGAAACAACTCAATTCAGCCAAATCAGGGAGGCCGAGCAAAATAGCGACCAGTCCGTCGATTTGGTTCTGCATGCAACCCAGTGCAAGTATTTTGAGCTTCTGGCACCTCTTTGTCGTCGGGTCTTTCATGTCGAAGCACAGGTTCTTCAGTCCGCGACTCGTGATGAATCTAGGCTCCACCCGCAGAATTGTCAAATTTGGACAATTGGCTCCAATTGCTTCCAGCAAACTATCCCCGCAAGGCACTAACGTAAACTCAAGATGAGTCAGACAAGGTGCAGCCCATATGCACTTCATAATATCACAAAAACGTTCCAAAGTCTCAGTATCATTATGCATGTATCTAAATTTCAGGATACTCAGCGAGTCTGCATTCTGGTTAACGAGTTCGTACAACCTATTGAGGTGGCCGCTATTGATGGCACTTAACTCTATCTTTAAATTCACTGGGCACGTACTCATAAGAACTGCTAAGATATCTATATGGACCTGAAAATGCCTATCATGAGCAAGCACAAACAACCTGTCGAGAATGCCCTGAGTAATGAGCTTCGGCATAGCGATGAAGGGATTTTCCTCAGAAGAGATCCACGAACACGTAGAGCCATGCCAAATAGCGGTGTTGCACTGGACCAGGAACTCCACGACGTATTCAATACAGATTGCTGACAACGTTTTCGGGGAACGCAAGTGCCATATAAATTGTGTATTCGCCATGTTAAATGCAAACGAACAATTCGTCTTTAAGTGGAATAAACAATCCATTGAATTCAGCTCTTAGCTGGCGTGTTGCACGCGTTGCATTCTACGTGGCCAACAATTCAGTTTGTCCATGGCTTTTTTTGCTCCAAAGTAACAATGGCAAAGTAGAAATCGGCCTGGAAGTACATTGAATATTGCATTATATTCCTAGACAAGCCTTATTAACCGGCATTGCCAACGCCTACTAAAGATAAGGCCTGAGCGTGAAAACGTCAGACATTGTTACATCATGATCCGAAGATACGTTTAATCGCATTTCGACCAATAATAAGCCCTAAAATTTGATTAAAGGTATCTTCGGATGATGATGTAACAATGTCTGACGTTTTCGCGCTCAGGCCTTATCTTTAGGAGCCGTTGGCATTGCTCGGGTTTAAAAAAAAAAAGCTGTAAACTAAACAGTGAAAGCTAATATAACTAAAAAAAAAATAGTTAAGCTTAGTTAATGGAAAGCTTCCAGGTAAACAATGTTTTTAGTCAAATACAAAATGGTCGAGGAATAGAAATTTGGTAGAGTTTTATTGTGCCTGCGCGTTTCGTAATAATTTAATTATCATAAAACAAGTACAAAGTGTACAGGCTTACACCGCCGAATATATGGAGAATGTCCACCAATCAGGCGAAATGAAACTCTGACTGGTGAGATAGCAAGCCAAAACAACAAAAGAGATACATGTAGTAACTGAGTTTCTCAAAGGGCTTTCGTTCGTGGTTGCTATAGGCTTTTGCAGTGATCAATTGGCCAGCACAGTCATCTTATTTCAACACAATCTGGAAAAAGTGGAAATACAATTTGAATTGCACAGCCACAACCGATTTGAATTGCCTTGTATAATTCGTGAAAGTTCATGGACAAGGCACGCAACCTTGTGAGGACATATTAGGTCTAGGGGGGTGCAGGTAACCGGGAGGGCGACTATCTTTAAAGCCGCCATCTTGGATGCACAGTACGGTTTAAATGGGAAGGGGGTTATAGAGCACATGATTTCGGGCTAGAATTTCCCAAGGAAATACAATGGTACAGTCCGTTTGTTCATATCTTAATGACATTCCATATGGTGCTCCACTCGAGCCCCCTCCTGTGCTATGCACGTGTGCAGTCATTCTACCCAATTGTCAGTATTACAGGTGGGCAGTATTACACCGCCGAATATACGGAGATTGTCCACCAACAAGGCGAAATGAAACTCTGTGAGATCAGAGATCCTTAATACTAACGAGATATGACGTTAACACGTTTTCCATTGTTGCCTTTGTAATTCCGTGATAGCAGTGGCCTCTGCTGTAGTGGGATAAAGCAAAAGTATCGTTCAGTTATCGTTTCCTGCGAGCATCGCGAGAAACTGACGTCATTACGTAACATGCATAAATGACGTCACTTCTTTTCGCAATTTTATAGCTTAGGGACGTAAATTGCATTCATAAACTCTTTACTTTCAAATTTTGATTTTTTTAATGTTGGCATTGAAATAAAGAATTGAATTAATAAGAAAATATTGGAAATTTATTCGTGTTATTGTTATCTTAGGAAATAAAATAGATACATTTAATAAATAAATTAAGAAAATACAATAAGAAATTAACAATATTTAAGAATAAATATTAATAAATAATAAATAAATGAATAAAATCCAATTAAAAATTAATAAATACACATTATTTACAAGCATATTCATTTTAGAAACGGAAGAGTCTTCTTCTTCTTTCTATCTATATATATAAAGAAGGATGTTTGTGTGTGGGTGGGTCTGTTTGTATGTTTTTTATACAAATCTACAGTTTTATTCCGATCTTGATGAAATTTCGCATACATGACCTTCAAAGCATGAGGAAGGTCACTGTCTACCTCAGATTTCGGAAAAATAATAAATATCGATAAAAAATCGATATTCATGGTTATGGCAAGGCATATTAATGAGAAATATCACATGACCAACAATGCAAGGCAAAGTTTGTACAACAATAGTATCAACAATGGTATCAGCACGCAATTCACAAACACACTGCTGGAACCAACAATATATATCTCATGACCAACAATGCAAGGCAAAGTTTGTGCAACAATAGGCCCATTGTGTTCGCATCAACAATGGTATCAACGCGCAATTCACCAATAACAATGAGCACAGAATGATGATGTAATGTTAAAGCAATCTTTCCAAGAATTATAACAATGAACATAAAATGATGATGTAATATGGATAAGTTTCAATTTGTAACAATGCATAGAATTCCGGTTATTCAGGCTTTTCTTAGAAAAGAGAGTTCTTAGTACTTAACAATTTCTTGAAAATCTTTAAAAATGATCAGTAACTGGAGATAATGGAGAGTTAGCAGACTATTGAGAAAGAGTGGAAAGACGACAGAGGAAGCACTCCTTTAGCTCCGTGATGTATTGAGCAAATGGGAAGCAAGTAAATAGAAGAATCGGCGGCCGCTAGACTGCACAAAGTGATGAATGGCCAAGTTTTGCTTCAACACATCGAGAGAAGAGTGGAAATTGCAACAACACTAAGTATACATCTGAGGTAAGATTACGTGACTAAGAAATTATTTAGACTAGCAGTGGCATCCTTGGAGAGGTCCATTGCTTGTGAGACTTTAAATTTTTTTTTCGAATTTTCATTAAGAATTTTTACTGTATTAATTCTAAGCATTTTCATGTGTTTATTTTTAAGATATTGCAAAAGTTAATTTAATTTTTTGAGATTGTTCTGTTTACATCCAAGTGTAATTATCCCGGGCAACGCCGGGTACCTTTGCTAGTTAATTATATAATACGTACACGTATACAGAGAAATAATAAAATTAATTGTAAACAAAATACCGAGGGGCCAGATACTGTGGATGGACATCAAATTAATGATGAAATTATTTTATAAATTTAAAATTATATAAAGTTATTATTTCTTATAGTTTTTTTTTTATATATAACTAAAATATGAAAATCTCTGAAATAATTTATCTTCATTTTTACATTTGGAATATTTTAAATTGAAAATTAAAAAAAAAAAACCAACAAATTTTTAAAATGAACAACAGATATCCATCCACTACACTAAATGTAGATTTTTTTTTAAGAATTTAGTGTTTTATTGCTGATAGACTTTGAACAATACAAAACATGTTGTTTAAACTATATCTCGCGGCACATCGTCGATTTTTGGCCATTTTTAAATTCAGCTTGCATTTATAAGCCTATCCAGGAATAAATGACATGTGCTCTTGGGCTAACATTCCGCTATTAAACCGAAACTAAAAGTCAGATTTGTAAAATGAAAAGAGTTTATGACAATGACGTACATCAAAGATAGACTCCGAATCCTATTGTTGTAACTTGAAGCAAATTGGGAAGCTCCATGCCCAGAACTGTCATGGCCGAAAGTGAGTGAAGATTATGCAAATCACATGGCTAAACAGAAGAGTAACTGATTAAAAATTCTTTCACACGTCGATCACGACTGATAAGTTTACCTTTTCGTTTACTTTGTATTTGAAGAATTTTATTATATTTTATAAACAATTCTTCGATCATGGTTTCAATTTCAATTTCGTTTCGATTGTCTTTCAGTTACGTATTTTCATTTTAGTTAGGTATTTTTGATTTATTTTTGTGGAAAATGATTCCTGATCCTTTTTCTTGTTTGTTTGTACAGTTGCACGCAGTTTAACTTTGAGGAATGGTTTTGAATTAATTATTCCTCAGGCCCAAAATCTTCAAAAACAAAGCAGCCAGACAGCTAATCACTTCACACTCACTCCTGCCCAGAACTATCATGGCTCAATTTGCTTCACTTTTTGCCGCTGTTAACATTAGGATTCGGAGTCTATCTTTAATATACGTCATTGGTTTATGACATAAAATTGGCCGTGACGTCGCAATGACTTCATAAATGAGGCTGCCATCTGGTGTAGAAGGATAAAATACATATGCGCAAACAAATCTGCGCATTACATCAAACAACAATGGTTGTCATATCTCGTTAGTATTAAGGATCTCTGGGTGAGATATGCCAAAACAACAAAAGATACATGTAGTAACTGAGTTTCTCAACGGGTTTTCGTCCCTTTCCATCGTATGTCGTCGTTGAAATTTATGTCCGGTGCATTAGTGAACTGGGTGTTGTGTATGACGTTTTATTACTGACTATCTACTGTAGAGGAGAAGACCTTTCGCTACACCTCCTGTATTCTACGTATTAACTCCATCATGAACTAAATGACCAAGCAATTGAAAGTTGACACCAACCCTACTCAAAGTCTGAGCGCGAAAACGTCATATATTGTTACATCAACTACGGTAGGTGTTGTCCCTACCGTAGGTGATGTAACAATGTAGTATTTTTCCGTGAGCAGGCTTTCTCTCTAGGCGGTATTGATATAACAGCCCTTTCCGATGTCAAATTCAGCTATTCCAAAATTAAGAAAGCGTACAAGATCCGAGGCTTCTTAGTTTCCAAGAAAGAGATATCAAGCGTACTAAATAACATTGGCAAAACTAGAAGCGCCGCCATTCCTGAGGGCAAGACGCAGACCTATCCGAGACCATCTTGTCCGGAAACTTCGGGCTTTCGTCACTGGACACAACGGACCATTGCAGAGAAGTTAGGGACCTCTGTATACACGGTAAACACAATTATCAACCCTGATTTACAATTAGAGAAGCGATACAAGAGCCGCATGCAAGAATATACCGGAATCTGCTCCATTTCATTCAGCGACATACCCGTCCAGTCGCCGGACGCATCACCTATGGATTTTTGTGGCTTTGGCCTACTTAAGCAGACCCTCGGAAAGATTGTTTAAATTGGAAAAGGGGGTGAGTTAACCCTACGAAGAATCGATGAAAAAGACTATGCTTATAATTTTTGCAAGAAAAACATCCAAAAGTTTGGTTTTGAGTGGTTTTGAACTATGAGGACTACAAATTATTAAGTGCTTCGGGCGGGTCTGGGCGTTTGAGCATCGACCTTTCTTATTCCGTGAAAAAATCTGGTTTGGGGAATTCTTTTGGTATTGCCCGTGTCTCTTAATCACAGTAGATAAACGCCTAGCTGACACCAAGCACTTCAAAAATAAAATAGCTGATCAAATACATTCCTACATGATTAGTGTTTTCCCGCAATACGTTTGATCTTTCAGCATAAAATGCTCCACGTCATTAGGTCTGAATTCTTAGCGAGTAGTCGCTATAGACTTTTGCATTGGCCATTGGCCAGCACAATCATGTGATTTCAATCCAATCAATTCGACGTGCACAGTTACAACCGATTTACAGGGTAGGCTGTAAATTTCCACAAACACGAGTTGTACAGGCGGTGTGTTAAACTTACGGCCCACTCTGTATATCATTAGCAAAATATATATTAAAGTCTCCAACAATTAAAAATTCTATCATAATCTACTGGATGTACCGAATGTTGTTCAAATTTCCATCCACAAACACTAAAGTTGATCGCGAGTTGTAACTAATCGCACCCCACACCATTACACCAGGGATTAATCCCGTGTGCCGATGACGAATGCACTGTGGAAGATAGCGCTCTGTTGTACGTGCAGAATCTGCTATCTTCACTAAAGACCACAGATCTCCATTCGGCTCTCCAGTCGGCTCTTTCGCGGCACCACTGCAACCGCGCAGCACGGTGTCCTTGCAGAAGTGGGAGTCTGCCTAGAGGAAACCTTATTCACAGTCCTGCAGCTGGAGTCACTCTGGCCCTTATCTCTGCTGTGGACGCCGTACAGTTGCTCAAAGCTTCTCGTACAATTCAACAGTCTTGGCGTGGGTCAATAGTGCGTGGGTGTCCAGAACCAGGTCTACGCGTGTGCGTTCATTCCGCAGACCACTGCTGATAATATCGAGCCACCACAAAAGCATTACGACCGATCTGCGCCGCGATACGCCGATAAGACCATCCAGCCTCTTGAAGTCTCACAATCCGTCCTCTGTTAAACTCCGTCAGTTGTTGTCATCACACGAACAGTATTGTTCCAGTACAGTGCAAATGTCAAACTGATGATTTTATACAAATCTGGTCGGCACAACTCTTCTCCAGGAGGGGCATGGGAGCCACCTTGTACAGCGTTCTTCTGGACGTACTGTCTTGCAATTTGAGCCATTTCTAATATGCCATCTATGCTACATGTGTGCAAAATTTCAAACAAATCGATCCATCCCTTCTAGGTATTGCATTCTTTTTGCAAGAAGTGTATGAATATTATCCAAATCTTTTTATTTTCTTAATTGCCACGGATTTATGTTATCAATTTCAGAACTAATCAGTTGAGAATGCGTGATGTAGCATCACCATAACGATGTTAATGAAAACCATCAATACTGTGTTCGCGAGGTCGGTAATCGACGTCGTCAGTTCATTTTTTCGAAAAGTTTGATTTCAGATCCTGATAGAGCATCAAAAAATGGGTAAAAATTATAATGGACACATATGTTTTATCTATTAGGAAAAAGGTCAAAAAGTTATGTGAAAATTTAATCATTTTAGCCGATTTGAGGGACCAAAATGTTTAATTTTAACCACCATTTTGGCTACGATTTGCTCTATCTGAATTTAAAGTTAAAATCACAAAATTCGGAAATAAATTGACAACAGAACGACTGATTTCGCAAATTCAGAATGCTTTTTTGCAAAATTAAAAAAAGAAATGTAGTTTGTGACATAAAAATGCACTTTATAGAACTGAAATGCAAATTGCGAAATAAAGAAGTTTTTCTGCAAAATAAAAAAACA
>JAHWFO010092981.1:865-38664 GCA_023313115.1 Rhysida immarginata | reverse complement strand
GAAGATTTTTATATAGAAGTAAAACTAGAAGCAAACCTAAAATATCTCTTTAAATTTATTTTTAAAGTTAATAAATTATCGATCTTCTATCTACTTCATATCGATATTCATACAATAAGATATCACTTGCACATATTACTTAATGGAGGTAATTCAGGTTAATACCAAAGATTTAATTCAAAACTTTCAAATGTTAAATTTTTAAGAAATGACAAAATTAATGACGTTTCCTTTTCTTAAAATAATATCTAGAATAATAATCGAAAGTGAATTTTTTTTTTATGCAAGAGAAAATACCACATGGTTCGGGAACGTTGGACAGATCACCTGCTCGACTCCAGGGACGGGTTTGATATAGGGCCCGGCGAGGTTAATTACCACACGAGCTTGTCCGCCGGCATTCTGAATTTTCTATGAAAAAATATCTTCTTAATCATCTCTTGTTAATCTAAAAAAAAATTGCGAACTGGACAAGTTGATTTTAATTCTTAGGTACCCGTGGGCAAGTTTCCCAAGTAAAATTTTCTCTAAGGCTGCAGAAAAATAAGCCAAATTTATATAAGATTAATGGACTTGGAAGAATGGACACTATTAAAAAAGTTTATTTCTCATCTTTAAATATTTCTCATCATGGAATACTTTTCAAAAGTTTAATCATAACTATAGAAAAATTCTTTCTTTATCTATCAGAAAAGAAACGTCTCGTCCTTTTTATTTCATGTGTAAGGTACTACGTATATTCTTTTAAAGTCCACAACTTTACCAGTTTATCTTCCCTGATCCCCTTACTTCTTTCAAGATTTATTAAAAATATACTTCAGTATCATAGCGTATTTAGGAATAAAGTAATAAACGTGTCTGCAGTTAGGATTCAGTAAATTTATTGAAAAGGAAAAGAAAGCTCGCACAGGCCAGATGCTAAATTTTGGAATTATGCTCCGAACGACTCAAGCCCAAGAACCGGAAAGCAAAGGAAGGGGTAAATGAAATAAAAAATAAAATAAAAAAAGGAAAAAGAAAAGGTGTTGGGCTACGGCTGCAGGTCTTCATTTAGTGCCCCTATTCTAAATGCTAATTTAATTGAATGAATGGAAGGAAAAGAACGGGAAACTAACTGGTTCTTAAGACAAAGAAGCGGAAAGAAGACATGGGTAAAAAAAAATCCACAAATAAAAAGATATGATATGGGATCTAAATTATAAAAGGATGTACCCAAATTATTTCTATCTTTTACGATGTTAAAACTGTCTTTAACAATGGGTTGATGATAATTATAATTCGTGTACGATTTTATAGTTGTTCAGGTATGAATGAAAGAAACTTTGTTTTTATGTTTGAATTACTTTTAGATTCTTCAGTCATAATCATTAGAAAATAAAATTATACGGAACTCATTTTCTGAGGAATCTAATTCAAGTTATTATTCGATTATTCAGAGTTCTTTTTTATTATTATTTTTTAATCTTAAGAATCTATGGGAGATTTTGTAAATTTCTTTACAATTTAATTTTCTATTAAATCTGACCAAACTTCCCAATTCTCTTTCAAATAAAAATTAGATACGAGTGGAGTATATTCAATAGAAGTGGAGTACAACGATAAGCTCCGTTCGTACGAAAGCTGTCGATTTTATCCTTCAGGCTGTTGAGGTGAATTTAAATTATTAAAAATATATTTATGAAGTACCATTATTAAAGTAATCTCCAGTTCCAATTAACTGAATTGAACAAGGCTTTTAAAACGTATTCCACTTCTAACGTATTCAATATTATTTAATGAAAACAATTTCCAAAGGCTTCTATAATTATTAATTAAAAAGAAGAATATTTCAATTTGACTTCGTAATCTAGATCCAGGGCTATACCTCAACAAGTCAGAAGGTCCAAAAAAAGGGGTTAATAAAAAGAAAACTAACAGCCATCAGATACTGAGGGCTGAGCCGTTAAAGAAAGAGACAGAAGGGTAAAACACATAAAAGGAAGATTAAAAGGATTATTTATAAAAAATGATAACAATCAAGGAGTCGAGGAACTCTATAAAAGAAGTTCTTTTCAAAATTCAATATAAGTGTCAAGTAATACGGAGAATACATCAACCTATATATTGGGGCCTTGTTGTGAAATTCCTAACGCACTTGAGATTTAGGAAACTAAAACCAAAACCTTTCATAAATTCTTAAAGATTTTCTTGGAAATAAACGACCGAATGCAATGTGTATGTTTGATCATCCAAAAAATATTACGTATATTAAAACATAACTAATTTTGTTATCTTCGCTCTAAGAATGTTTCAGGTTTTCTAAGTAATTTCTATCACACTTACACACAAACAGGCATACAATCAACTGTCCAGAGAATCATGAAGGAAGCTCATTATTCGACACAATATATTTTAATGGCTCCTTCTCGAATATTAAAAATACAAAAAAGAGAGAAGATAGGGGAGAAAATCGTCGCATATAAGTAAACGAAAATCGAAATCGACAAATGTAAATAATGACGAGTCGATTTCTGCTCCAATGTCCCCCCCTTTCCCCGTAACTTTAGAGCGAAATCGCTAAGAAATCTAAATGGCAATATTGCTGGCAACTTCCGACATGTCTCGTATTTTCATCAATTGTTGCACATTCATTTTTCTACAATCCACCTTCTCCCTTAACCCTAATCTTTTTCCCTCCATTCCCATCCCCTACAAAAAATTCGTTAACCATCTCGAATGATTATTTTTCAACTGATGTCTTTATGAGGTTCCACAGGTGAGGAAGCCCTGTGTGTGGTTTTTCTTTTCTATTTTTTTAAGTTCTGGACTTATTTACTGTCGGTATCATTGCGCTCCCCACCAAAACAAGAAAAACACTCTCTTCTGTTGATAACAAAGTCAATAGAAAGAACACCGAGGCTCCTCTCTCTCACGCGCCAAGTGTAATAAATAAGCCCCGGCGGAGAGAAGGGTCGCACGTAGGCGGAGTAGCCGGCAATACAATATTTATTCACGTAATTGCTTTAGCGCTATTGACTTTGCAACATGAGAGAATGGTTAGAAGAACCGGGGTGCCGCACTCTAAATGTGCTTGCACACCTTTTCTTACCTCCTCCCACCTTAGGGAATAAAAGCAGGCGAGGAGAAGGAGGAGGAGAAATGGGTGGGGGATGGCTTTTGGTAGGTTAGTTTTTTACGAGGACGTAAATCAGTCAGAGTGTAGGTGCGGGGGATGAACCTACCTTCTCAATGAGGAGACAGAGAGAGAAAGGGGAGTTAGAAAGGATGAAGACGAATAGTTAACTGCCGTCGCCCCCTCCTCAATCCACCCATCTTTCCTTTCCTTCTATCTCCACGCAATGACTCCTTCCTTACAGATAGGAAAAAGAGGAGGAGGAGGAAAAAAAGACGCTCTAAACTGGAAGTTAATTTATTGTCTGACACCCATAGGGGTCTACTCTTCGCTCCTGACCCCTTCATCTGCACTGGATCGTGAGTTTTCACATTCGATAATTCCCTCCCCCTTCCTTTTTTTCGCATTTGAAAATGTATAAATCATTGACTAATTCTCTAACCACATTTTATAAACGTTAACTTTCAACGTTATCTTCGAAGCCATAAAAACGTGTTAAATTCCGTCTTAAAAGTAACGCCATCTTTGTTTGATCAAAATTCCTTGTTAATTTATTGAGTATTTAAGTTGGACTTTGTGATTGGAAACAGTTGCTTATGTGTGTGTGCGTATGTGTATGTGTGTGTGTCTGCGTGCCTGAGTGTGGAGTTGCCAACGCCGCCCACCTATTCAACTCCCAGAGTAAAACAAGATCAGCATTTTACTGCTACACATTCGGTAAAGACTACATAAACCTGAGTATCTGATGCTCAATAAAAAGCTTCTTAATATTATTAGCTCAACTAGTGATTATCTTTTATTGCAAGTTGGCATTGATGACTTCACTGGTATTGACATATTCCGGTTAGATGGATGCCAAAATAACAATTATTTTGACTTTATCATATGGGGCAAAGATGATCAATTTTACTTTGTAGGTTTGTTATTTGGTTTACAGGTAATAAATTATTTCCAAATTAATTATGTTTTCAATAAAATTGAAATTAAAAAAAAACGAAAAATTAAAATGGGAAATTTTTACAGCGCGGCTTTTTTAAAAACAGAAATAGGTATTCACATTTTCAACATGAATTAATATTTTCTCGTTAAAACTTTCCAATTATCACAATATGTAAAACATCCCGTCAATGAAAATAATTTTTATTTTCTTGGAAAATTGAAAATTTGTAACACTAATAAAACGTTCCTAATCTCAGAAAGTTTCTTTATATCCTTAATAAACCTCAACACGTGTCCTTTCGTTGCTCGGAGATCTCCAGACAATATTCAATTTCTCGCCAAATATTCGCCAGCATGTCTCCTGTTACAATTTTATACCATCCGTTATTTTCGCTTGCAACGTGACCGGCGTAGAAAGCACTTTATCTTTAACATATCCCCACATGAAAATTTAAGGAAGTAATCTCCGGAGAACGTGGAGGGCAATGTCTAGGATCGCTCCTTCCAAACCATCGGTTGGGAAACATTGAATCCAGGAATGCAGTTAATGCCCAATGTGGTGGCGCACCATCCTGTTCAAAAATTACCAATGACTGCTGCTCTTCTAATTGAAGTGCTACATAGCTCTCCAGCATGTCCGATGTTGGTATACCACCTATACCTCCAGCGCGCCGCATCTTAGTGGACCTCCGTTAAAAAAATCTTTCTGAGATGAAGAACATAATCCAAAAAACTCCATTTATCTATCTAACATAGTTTTTGTTATATGAAATTTCTTTTTCAGGAAGAGGCTTTCTGATCACCCTGTACTTGGTGGCTACTGTATGCCAAGTGAGTCATTACCATTATCTCCAGGCATGTTCTATATAAATAGGACTTCAAATGAGCAACATTTTTGATTAGCGAAGGTGTAAAAACAATTGAAATTTATCTTTCAATGGAGTTCCTTATCATACATTTCTCACTTCACCAAGTGTTTAAAAAGTTTCAAAATGAATTGGTTACGAATACTTAAGAGCGCAGAATTTTTAAAAGAGCCCGCGAGTTAGTAAAATGTTAAAAAAATCGGGAGCTATGTTAAGTAATGGTAAATCTCTATTAAATCATTTGTGTTATACATAGCCTTCTAAAATGTTACGAGGATTAATTTGACTGTCAGTGAAACCATTTCTTTTCTTCCCATGAGGAAACAGAGCGGCAAAGCACTAAATCAAATGCGAAGGACGCTTTCTTAAAATGAAAAACAAATTAACTTAAAATATTTTCTTTTTTAATTACAAAAAGCGTTCACGTGAAAGCAACTCATACAGCATATTTTTATATTTTCTTTCTAGACAGGTGTTGATTTCGTATACCTTACGTGCGTCGCTAAACTGCAGCGAATATGAATAAACTGTAGGGACTGAACGTGTCCTGTTACATGCATATCGTTCCCCGAGCACAAACTTTGGGATATTGGAGGCGACCTACAGAAGTGATTGTAAACTTGAACAAAAAATGCGTACCCTGTTTAGCCAAATAACAAACATTATTAAGAAAATTCACAAGACTTCATCGCACAAACCTTTATACATATTTTGTTTTAAAATCGCAAGTTTCTATTTCAGCATATGGCAGAAAGTCATACCAATTGCCTAATCAGAGGCTAAGCACCCAAAGAAATTTTTAAGAGAGAGAGAGCAAAATAATATAAAATTTTATATTAAAACCTAAAGAGGTATAATTTGAAAGTTAATATTTGAGTGTTAAATGGCAAACATGGGGAGGTATGCAGAACGGATATGTCTACTGAAACTTTTTCACTAGCAATACAGAGTATGGGCCGAAAATCTCTCCAAGTAGCTCATTGAATTTCATTGTTTTTACTAACGTATCGTAATAAATCACAGTTAAACATTATCAGGCCGTCTACGTATGACGCGATATTTGGCTTCTTAAGCAACGAACACAATTTGTATTACAAAAGAATCCTACAGTAATAACATTTTTACTGTTTATTTAATATATCTATTTTATGAGAATTGTTACCAAATAGGTTTATAGAAATACAAATTTCCAGAAGATAATAACGATTTTTCAATGCTAATCTTGTTGAGATAATCGTTTGTGTTTGATGTCAAATATTACGATGATTTTTAACAACTAAAATATAAAAAAATTAATTCTCTGAATTTTTATTCTTAATACGGTGTCCCATAGGTCCGGTCTCAAAAGTATGAATGTTAAATTACATAGTTCAGAAAAAGATAGAAAATGTCATTTTGCATAATTTTGGGACTGCTTATTTAAAGATACTGATTGGTTGCAGAGCAGTCTTTGAAAGCCCATCGAGATTTCTAGACTTTTACGGCCTTAGTCAGGGCTTTTTCATCTGAAGTTAGGACGCAACATCCACGTGTTATTGATGATTTTAAGAAGATGTACGTGTTGTTACTAAGGAAAAAAATAGCCCATCTCACCCTTTGGAACATTTGTGATATACTATTATACAGGGTGAGGCATTTATCTTGAGACAACTGAATATCTCGGAAACTAAGCATTGTACGAAAAAAATGCCCAAAATCAAAAGTGAATTATTTCGCGGAGGAAATTCATTAGTTAAAAAATTACCCCCCCCTCTCTTGTGAGGGGGGATGGGTGGAGGGGTAACTTTGAAATCTTAAATAGGAACCCCTATTTTTAATGGTATATTCAGATTGTACACAATATTCGAGAAATTGGTGCTTCCAAATATCCAATATTTTTCCATAGACTCTGTCTCTTTTGCTGTCCTCAAAAGTTTACTTGTGCACTAAAAAATTTTGAATTTTTGAAATTCTGACTTCGGATTCTTAAAGACCATCAAAAATAGAAGAGGAATGTCTGCAGACCCATTCTCTATCTCTTTGTCTTCATCGATAAAATTGGGTTCAAAACTTTAAAAGTTCCACACTTTCAGGACCTCTATCTCCTAAACGGTTGGATCAATTGAAAAAACAACAAGAATAAAGCATTTCTCAAATATTGTGTACAATCTGAATATACCATTAAAATAGGTGTTCCTATTTAAGATTTCAAAGTTACCCCCTCACCCCAGTCCCCCTCACAAGGGGGGGAGGGTAATTTTTTTAACTAATAAACTTCCTCCGCGAAATAATTCACTTTTGATTTTGGGCATTTTTTTCGTACAATGCTTAGTTTCCGAGATATTCAGTTGTCTCAAGATAAATGCCTCACCCTGTGTTTTTTGGCGTACCACTATAACAAAAGAACTCACAAATACTGTTAATAACAACCCTTTGGGTCTCCCCGTTCAGGTACGTGTACTACCAGTTTACCTCTTGCGTTCCACCGATTAAGAAACGCTATAGTTTCTTTAAGAATTAATAATTGAAGAGGTTAGGACAGTCTCGTTTAAACGCGATCCCCGCTTTTATTTTGAGCACCAGATGGCAATAATCGAAGTCTGCTCTAAATAATCAGATATAAAATAGAATTCAATATATAGTTATAAATTTTAATTTTTTATCTTAAATATATGATTCAAAATAATTTATAGAAATTTGATAAATGAAGCCTTGATTGCTCGAAGTCACAGATTACCTTCATTCAGATGTTCCACTCCTTCTATTAGCAATGGTAACTTTGAAATTACCTGCTAGCCAATAAGAAAGCACGCCACACAACTGAGTTGGCACCACAGACAACAGACGTCACAAGAAGACAAGTAACCAGAGCAGTCATTAAAGTGGATATCTCTCGGGATATCTGTCTGGTGCCTTAACGTAATTCTACGTCAAAGTGCAGATCACAGATTACGTGTACTCTGTACAATGATTTCTGTAAATGTAATCTGTACTACTCGATATATTTTTATCCTTTGTCAATTTTGCAGCTGATTAATTAGAAATAAAGCAATTAGTTTACATTTCTTTCTTTATCCGAAAACCTTTCTTTGTTTTTCCGTATTTGCTGCATCTTCTATAATCACTTTCGGCGCGATTACATGCCCTGTCCATTTTAAATCAAATGAAAGAATCCGTCGCAAGTTAACCTTTTTCCTCACTTTCGTTGCAAATGGCGTAGACTCAAAATTGAAACTTGTGCAGTCACATGCTCTGTAATATTACATGATTGTATTTTAAAATGTAATAAATATAAAATTATAAATTAATTAACGATTTTCGAAAGAAAACATTTATACATTATAAATTATGCATTTTTTTTAAACAATATCAAATCAAGAGTATAATACAACTTAGACGGCGTTAATGTCGTTCAAATTTCCTTGTTGGCGCTGAGTGGAACATCTGAATAAACGTAATCTGTGCTCGATTTTTGTGAACTCGCGCGGAACAGTTACGAGTGTCCTAACCTCTTCAATTAAGAAACCATGGTACAGTATAAAATATGCTTTGTAAATTCAATGAATTTTTTAATTTCACTAACTCAAATATCACTCTACTGTTAGAAATCTAAAAATCCAAAAATAATGTAAGAAATTGGTTGTTTATTTTGAAAGCATTGTAAGTCCATTTTTCCTTATTTTGAGATAAGCGTTTCATTAATAAAAAAGACTATGCTACATTGTATGGCGATGAATTTTTATTTGATCAAAGCTGATGGATATTTTAAATATAAACCATAACGAATAGAATTTGAAGTGTGATTACTTGCGTAGTTTTCTGACGCATCCGCAAGATGTCACTGCGTGCGTTTTCGACCCGCGAGTCGCAGGTTTTTAGTACATGTATTCGCTTACAAGGAAAATGATGAAAGGTTAACAGTAGTTTTAAAAATTAATTTTCAAACACGATTTCTTTTTTCTTCTTCTTCTTACTGTTTATTTACTATTTCTTAAAAGGAAACTCCACGGAAAAATTCGAAAAATTTATTTATTTGTGCATTCAGGGTAATATACCATTCAAAAATGTTCGTTTTATCCTAATATTTTATTAAGAAAAACGCCTCGATAGACTGAAAATTGATCCTCTCTTGTCCCCTCAGGAGAACCAGCGGAACAAGAAGTGATTTCCTGCCGCGAACCACTTTCGATTCTAGCCTAGTTTCGATTCTATATAACGCAACCTCTATAACAACGCAACAGTTTGCTTGTTTTGTTTCTTTTTTTATCAGAATGCCATTAAATTGTTCTCTGTTTGGATGTGTAAATAAGAAATCCGATAGAAACTGCACGTTTCATATATTTCTACAATCAGAATCGATTAAGAAGCAGCGGATTACCTTTTGCCAGCGAAGGCCTTGTATCCAAATGCGAACAGCGTAGTGTGCTCAGCTCATTTCGAAGCGTCTTGCTTTTTCTATAATCCTGCAGTTTTAAATTCATTGAAAATTAAAACGAAATTCATTGAAACTCGAATCTGTTCCAACTCCAAAAGGGCCTAATTCTCGTGATCTTCAAGAACAATGACCGCGACAGTCAGACATTTGCTAACAGCCGAAGAAATGAAGTACGTGCACGAGTAAATATAATGAGAATTTTTTAAAATACGAGTAAAAATACTGTTTTAAACGTAACAAACGATATGCAAATTACACTAATAACACAATATAACACGCTCATCACTTATAAATAGTGAAACAATAAAATATACGACAGAAACTTAACACGAAACGTGAAATTCCCATTTACAGCAAGCAAAAAAAAAAAAAAACGCTACGAAGTTGGTCGAAATCGACAGCAGCGCTCTTATTTCGAACATCCGCCGCTCGCCTGATTTTTAGCATTGGTTACTACGAGAGTAATCACACTTATTAATTCTATTCGCTCTATATAAACTTTAAATTGTATGTAAATAATTTTATAAGCTTATACATTATAAGCTTATGGATATGTAAACACTCACACATATTTAAACTATTTGTTTTCTCAAGTATGGGCCTACACCATTTCGCAAACAACCCAATGACTTATATATACAGGGTGTTTTTGAATTGAGTACAGATTTTTTTGGGAGATGATAGAAGAGGTCCTTAGAAGTATTTTTTGTCATATGAACATGGGGTCCCCGCAGTTCCGTTTACTTACAATACTGCATTGAACAATCAAATGACACCGGGACGCAGTGTGCGTTGGTAGGCCTAGATTATTTTATTTTTAACAATTAACACAAGCAATCTACTGTATGACTTTTACAATAATTGTTCGAAATGACCGCCATTTGCTTCATAGCACAATTCGCAACGCCTTATGATGGATTGATGTACGCGTGGAAACAGTTGATTTGCACGGTCGCTGATGTCACCTGCTGCCGCGACAACACGAGCCGCTAATTCTTCTTCGGTATCTACTGGTTCGGAGTACACCATTGATTTTATGCTTCCCCATAAAAATAATCCTTCGGTGTGAGATCTGGCGATCTCGGTGGCCAAGCAACTGGTCCGCCACGACCAATCCAACGACCAGGATATGTGTCATTTAGGTAATCTCTAACTGCTCTTGTGTAATGCGAAGGAGGTGCACCGTCCTGTTGAAACCACATCAAGTGGAACATCTTCAAGAAGACCAGGGAGCTCCTCCTTCAGGAAACCAAGGTATGTTTGCCCGTTAAGACGGCATGGTAGGAGATATGGCCCAATCAGGACATTGTGAATCATGCCAGCCCAAATATTCAACGAAAAACGATGCTGAAAACTGTTAACATGGGTTGCACATGGGTTGACATGAGACCACAGATGACTATTGTAGCTATTGAACATTCCCTCTCGCGTCCCGGTGTCATTTGATTGTTCAATGCAGTATTGTAAGTAAACAGAGCTGCGGGGCCCCCATGTTCATATGACAAAAATACTTCTAAGGACTTCTTCTATCATCTCCCAAAAAATCTGTACTCAATTCAAAAACACCCTGTATATGATCCTTACCGCCTCGCTAACATACTATGGAATGCTAGTGAAAGATGGCTTGCAAACCAAAATAAACAGCGTGCTTGAAGTCTTCAGAAGATCCCTTTGTGAAGATACGGACTTTGATTGCTAACCCTACATAGGGATAAAGGCTTCTTTAGGTAAACAGGGCAGGTCCTTAGGGCGGTCCTGCGGCTCGGTTTAAAAAAAAAAACAGGTCTAAGTGACCTGTCATCGTCCATTGAAGTTCTTTCTGGTTCCCTGATGCGAAGGAAGAGCATAGGTGTTGATACAAAATAGAAATTCATTTTTTATTGACTTCCAAGACCTTTGATGATGCGACTGCCAATGCAAAGCCAGTTGAACGACCACAACGCGCAACAGGTCTTGTAGCAATTTGCCTGCTGGTAAGTTCTATCTAGTAGGCTTAGATGTTGATGTGAAATTTTCAGCACTTATGTGTAGTTACTGTATTTCTATCTTCATTATCTTTTTTTTTCCCTAAACAACCAATAGTATAAAATTATTCAAAATAAAACATAGCTCCAATCACTAAATGCAAATTTTTATCGCACGCCTCCTATATAATTCTTTTATGGATTTTTTAAACGCATATAAATTTAAAATAGAAAATACATTTATGCTAATTTTTTTACTTTTTTTCTGTTGTAATTTTGCAATTTTTTTCACAGATTTTTAGCTTTATATAAAGGGGTTTGTTGTCGAAAATTTTAAAGGTTATCGCTCAAAAGATACAGTAAATGAACTTCTCTTATCGGCATTTATTGGTGATATAGGAGATTATAATCAAAAAAGAACATGAAAGCTAATAGCTTTTTCTTCAATTGGTCATATAAGATGAATAATAGTAGCCATAAAAATAAAATTGAAATGATTTGAATTATTATTTACAATTTTTAAAGCAACCTCATTGTTTACAAATAGAGGAAGTAGAATTACATTATCATTACCAAACTATCTTTGCTGTACAAAAGAGGAAGACTGTTTATTCTTAGCAGGAATTGGCTGTATTATAATTAAGAGACTAGACACAAATTGCAAGTTTATTAAGTGTTACGCAAATGTTATGTGTGAGGAAGAGGTTTGCTTCACCCATTACATTATCTAAGATTGATAAATTGCAATCTTTCTCCCTTGTGTTGGGGATTACGCTTCTATTTGTCGTCGAGGAAAAGTTATGGATGTGTAAATGCACTGACGGATATCAGCCCTCGTGGATTCATCCCAGTAGCATACTTATGAAAGGACGGTCAGATTTGATGGTACTGGGGAGAATATATCGTGTGTGCGTCTGTGTCTATGAGAGAGAGAGACAGAGGGAGGGAAGGAGGGGGTGGGTGGTTGTATGTGCCCGCACGCAGTGAATTCTGGACAAATCGTTCCCCAGGGAGCTATCAGTTGACTCTGACCGAGATCATACCGATTGAAATTGGGAGATGGGGAGAAGATGGACATCGTACGGCGGGTGATCTTTGGATGGCAGGAAAAGGACCACCCACGGCGATCGTGTTTTGTCTTCTCGCCATCGGTAGGGAATCAGTATAAGGTCGCGTGCACCCTGTTGTCTCATAACTGTCGTCCTTATTTGCATAATAGGCAATAAAGGAGGACACGTGTCGTCGCTCCTAGGGAAGGATGAGCCACCAGATGGCGGAGGAAAGAGATCAAAGTTGGGGAATAAAAGGAACTTACAATGCGAGATACGGCACAACACAGATTTTATTCTCCCCTCATCTTCCCCAATAAATGAGAGGAAATGTAACAACAGTTGTTTTCCCTTTTAATTTCTCAGTATACTCAGTATACCTTATAAATGATGAACAATAATGAATACGTTCCTTTATTTATGTATGAAGTCTATAATTTCTCTTTCTCCTCTCCCGTTTTCCTTCTTTCGAAAACACGAATGAAAGAAAATGCCCTGGGGTAAAACCGTAGAAAATGTTCCTAAGTAGAGAAATTGAATAGCAGAAAAAAAAAACAACTACCAGTGTATAAAGTTTTTATTTACAGACCTGTTTATGAGACAACCTATAAAATAAGTGCGCAGGTGCTTGGACATAGTAGAATGGCGGAAAACCTTCCGGTCAAATAATTAAAACAGCTGATATCTATAACTACGGAACCATATTCCTGGAGCGCTTAAAACGTGTGTGTGAGAGCTAATGAGCCTCATTATGTTCATACCGCCAAAATTAAAAATGAATTGTGGATGCAATAGAAATTCGGCGCATTTGGTGTAGCTTTGCCTAGTGTAACTAGACTATCGCCGGCTCTTGTAAGATATACCTTGAAATCATTAATTTATGATTAAAAACGTAAATACACAATGCAAAGCTAGGGAATACAAACTCGAGATGTTAATATTTGGAATAGCACTATATAGAGATTTCTTTTGTATGTTGGGGTTGAGTTGATTTTTAGTAGGTCAGTAGAAATTTTTTATTAACAATATTTTTATAAAGAATTTCGGTTTGTTGTAACGGATTTATTGTTTAGAATCATTATTATCGTTGTTGTTTTATTGGTATTGTGAAGAAAAGCTTAAATTTATTGCCCTCAAGGTGAAATGTGGTTCGAAGTGTTGAGAAGAAGAGGGGTCAGAAAAGAAAGATAGGGTGGGGTAGTAAGGGGAAGCAGCTCGTGCATTAATCGGTGGTGACGTTTAGCCCTCACCAGTCCATTCATTCGTAAAAACTAATTAAAGGTCATCTCCTCCCCACTAAAGTTCTCCCCATTCCATTTCTATCTCCTGCTCCACAGTTCCTTTTTACCCCTCCTGATGCTTCCAGGAGCTCTCCCCCTTGGTCTCTCCTCTCAAAGACCGGTTGACCACTAAATTCCTCTCCAATTTTGCTCATTTTCCTTGTTGATTCTACCAATGGTCTGTAAATGAGCGCTTTGTCGCCCGGTTATGGGACGCGTTTAAGAGAAGGGGATTAAATTTATTGCTTGAAGCAAAGAAGGGTAGGAATTCAATGGAACGTCCAAATTAGCGTGTTTAACATTTCCCTCCTGGAGCCTCAACTTCACTCATAGAGATCTAAAATGTACACACATGAAATATTCGTAGGGTCTGGTATAGAAATAAATATTCGCACGCAAAAATTTCTCCGAATATTGAAAAACATTATTCTTTAGCCGTTCGTACACATGAAAATGCGAAATCGATATACGTTCCATGTAAACAAGTGTTAAGCGTTTCATAAAAGACACGAATGAAAGCCGAAAATGGATATTATTTAGAATGAGAAGCTTGAGGGTAGAAAGAGAGGCCGAGATGAGATATAGCTAGCAATAGAACAAGAATGTAACTCATTTTCCAGATATGCTGAAAAGAAGAATATAATAATTTTTTTTTTTTTTAATTTGACAGTAATATTTTATATACAGTAATGGCAAAAAGTGCACGTAAATTTATGTTTGCGATTGCGAGTTAAATAGATTTTTGTATTCGTTTGTATGGTTCACACGAATCTTTCCAAACACGCGCGAAATGGGAAATGAAATGCTCGCGCGTCTAAATGTATTAAACTACTGCGCCTATGTTCTTTTCATTTCTAAGTTAGAAACATCCATCTTAATCAAAGTTACCATAAACGTTAGGAGAGAAAAATCATTGTTGCAAATCACTTGGGGAAAATCTTGTAAACATCCCAAGGTGTGTGACGCAGATATAATTTAAAATTTGAAAATTTCACATTTACCTAAAGTTAGTTTAAAAAAACAATTCATGGAAATTCCTTTGATTCTATCCACATTCAGGTCTGTTTTATTACTTCACGTTTACGTTCAAACACAAAACAATAGAAATTCCTTGTTTCGTATAATCATAGAGATACAACAGTTATTAGAACAATAATTGGAAAATGGTCTTTGGAGGATTTTTTCACGCCATTACCTCCGATATTGATGAATAAATAGAGAAAAATAGTAAAGAAAATTCCACGGCCTGGACTCGAACCAGGGACCTTCGGGTTACCGTCCCGATGCTCTAACCACTAAGCCACCATCGACATGGAAGCTGACGTTATCAACATCGGAGCCGCGCTTTAACCTATGCACATAGGACATGTTTGATAGCATCAGCTTAGTCCATGTCCACGGTGGCTTAGTGGTTAGAGCATCGGGACGGTAACCCGAAGGTCCCTGGTTCGAGTCCAGGCCGTGGAATTTTCTTTACTATTTTTCTCTATTCATTAGTTATTAGAGTATTAACATGAGTATTAGAAGCAGACTAAGGGTGAGTCTAAAGGTTGGTTCATAGTCTGCCGTTACCGTTTGCGCTGTGCTCCAACGAAAGCAGTTCCGTTTGCTCAGATGATTTATAGTTGTGCTTTGTCTTATGCCCAAGGCTGTCGAGCCGCCGTTCGCTGTTGCGCTGGGATAGAACTGTGCTCTATGTCAACGGCCAACGCACAACGGCCCACCAATCAGAACTTGAAGATCTCTTGATGTCATTTCTCTTCTTTGTAAAACAAAAATAGAGGAAAGCAAGTTAATCGAAGCGATTCAAAAGTATCCCTGCTTGTATGATACGAGAACAAAAGAATATAAAAATTAAAAGAAAAGATTAAATATTCTCTTCTTTGAAAAATAGATCGTACATGTTGGAACGATGCTTATTTCTTCGATGCAAGTTTCATACTTATTTTCTTCGATACAGAGCATGCGCAGTGTTCCCGTTGATCGTTTTACCGCTGTGACTGTGACTGTAACCAGAGCGCTAACGGCAACGTTTTGAACTTGACGGAACGGCAGACGGCCAACGCAAAATGGCGTTGTTAGACTATGAACCAACCTTAAGAAGTCTTACCGGTCGCGACCTTCACGATTAATCGTATCTGGCATTGTTTAGCTTTTTATTCTATCAGAAAAAAGTGGGGGGTTTTAATTTCACGGAAAAATTGATATTAGATCATGTGATTTATCATAAGCGGTAGGAATTTTTAGACATAGACAACGTTTTTTTAAAAAAATTGAATATCAAATAGACCAGGCACGAAATGTTGATGTTTGATCACATGATTCGTCTTCGACCGGTCGCGATCGGTCGGACTTCTTAGTCACACCCTAAGTGTATAGGGCAAGGCAGCACGTAAAAAATTGCAAACTCAAAATAACAATTCATGTGCTGTCTATTATAAATTTATTGAACGTTTACCGTATCTCTATACTTGTTACGTTCTCTACATTAAGAGCTACACAGGCTGTACACAACATTTGACTACAACGGTCGTTAAAAATTCATAACAGCAGTTATTTATTGATGTTAATAATAGTACTAAGACCAATTAGCTAGTGTTACCAATAGGCCTTACATTTATCAGTTATTGATAACAATAGGGCTAACAGTTATGAATAGCGGTGGATTGATCGAGCAAACAATAACCTGGAACTTGCAAAGTGGCCTCACACCTTGTGATTTCTTTTCATGGGGGTGTGTAAAGGACAAGGTCTTCACCCTACCCCTTCCCCGTGACCTAGACGAGCTGAAAGAACACATTACGGTAGCGATACGTGGGATTGATGGAGACATGTTAATGCGGGTTTGGGACGCATTCGACTACAGGGGGGCATATTGAACATCTTTAACTGTGTCACAATAAACTTCAAGAGTTTTTCTTTAAGAATCCGTATGTGGTGTGTCTATATTCTGAATAGTTTTGATGTAATAAATTTTTAAAAGTGTGAAGTTCTTTTGTAATCACCCTGTATAATAGGTCTAATATCAATCAGCTATTGATGACAGTAGTCCTAACATTAATTAGCTGTTGACAACAATAAGCCTAACAACAGGCGTAACAGCAGTTTGCTATTAACAACAATATGCCTAATAGTAATTAACTACTAATAGACCTAATATTAATTAGCCATTTTTAACGACAGGACTAACCATAATTAGCTACCCAGTGAGCACAAAGTGTTGGATATTTGTTGGCTTTTTGTTGGGACTGTTGGTGCGCTAATGGTGGCCCTACTTTGGACCAACATGTCTCTCACGACCATTGTTGCCAGTTGGCGGCAAGCGTTGGCCCTGCTTTGGGCCAAAATGTTTCTCCCCAATTCAAAAAAAAATGTTTTCGCCAAAACAGATAAAAATCCGCATATATTTTATCAATATTGCTTAAAATGTTGGCATAATATTGACAAGCATGTCGAAAATAATGTTGGCTTAATGTAGAAAAAGTGGTTGGTAACAGCAGGACAGATGATGGCAAAATGTTGGCTCCAATGTAGGCCCAACATCTTCCCAACTTATGCCCAAAATACTCGTATGTGCTCATTGCGTATTGTTAAACTAGGTCCTAACAATAATTAGCTACTTACTATAATAGGGCTAATTGTAAATAATTATTGACAATAATATAGGCCTAAAGGCTGTTTCACACAGAGCTTTGCGAACGGAAAATACGGAAGCGGATTTTTCATTTCAAGAGGGTCTTGAAATCTTGCGAAACCGCTTTGCTTCAGCCAATCAGGAAGGAGGTGAATCGCAAGCATGCAGGGAGAATCTTACGCGGGAGAAAATAAAAATTTCAACAATACCGCAATAAATCATACATCATAAATTGACGCTTTCTTTTGTTTCTTCGCTCGATGAGCAGCGATAGGATTTCATGAATACGCTCCATTTTGCGAAAGAGGAACCAATCAGAAACAGTTTATGCGGAAAAGTTTTTTTATTGTGAAATGCTCAGCGGTATCCGCCTTTCCGCGCAGAATGCGCACAGAGGCACCACTATACGCCACCTAAGCGGATCCACATCCGCATCGCCATGGGTTTTCTATGTGCAATCAGCTTAATAGTTTGGGATTGCTAAAAGCGCTATATGAGCAACAGTACGCAGAGATCCACTTATGCATCAGTGCCTAATATACATGTCAATCAACGTACCATAATTAGAAGATGATTTCGTTAAGTCGATCAAAATGTTTTACAAAATTTGAATTTCATTTTTAATTTTATTTATTTATTCCCTGGTAGTTTCGTCGTTCAACTTGAATGAATTGTTAAAACGAAATGAGCGCGTGCCTCGACAAAGCTTCACAACGAGTACGTGCTCCAAGCTGACGTCAACTATATTTAAATGATAAACAAAAAAAAATAACGTTATATTCACCTATGACTCGTCTATTCGAATCGATTGATATTTTATATGCTCTGAGTTGTTATTCTTAACATTAGTGCGCGTGCTTGAAGGGGTTCACGAAAGTGCATCAACAGTTGATACTGTACAGTCGGGTGCAAAAAGGTTTTTACCTGCTCCATAGGAACTGAGCTTACCGGATGTTGATCGGTTGCAAAATCAGGTACTGAGAGTCAAGGCAGATTAGACTGGACCTGTCCCTTCTGAATGAAAATAGGGTAGCAGGTATACGCTTGGGATGTAGTATTCACGTGCTCAACTATGATGTAAGTCTTAACCTTTATGCACCCGACTGTACATCCGGGTTAGGTTCCTCCGTTTTCAAGTTATCGTGCAAACGACAGCCGAGCGGACAGACAAACGCACTGACCAAGCTTGTATTCTTATATACAGGGTGTTCTCGAATAACGTGTACAAACTTGGGGGGGGGGGTGATAGAGGAATCAAATCTAAGCAACATTTCCCTCTTTCATTTTTTTCTCTGTGGCATTGTTTTTGAGATAAGAAATGTTGAAATCCTACATGCAGGAAACAGTTATTTGTATAGATACTGTTCTTTCTGTGGGGATACTTGAAGACATTGGTGTACGAGACACCAGTGGGATCCGATGAAGAGCTGGTAGCCAGAATCGCCGTAGCTGCGGACCAGATTCGCGAAGAACCAGGTACTTTTGTACGTGTACGTCAGTCCTTGCGTCCCGCATGCATTCATGCCAGAGGGAGTCAATTTGAACACTTTTTGTAAAACATTCGCATGTTTCATAAAAAACAAGTCACATTATTATATGCTGAAAAGCATATATTGGTTTCGCTCTGTTTGTGTGTCTGTCCGTCCGTCTGTATGTACGACGATTACTCGAGAATGCTTTAACTTTTTTCAAATTCTGCTTTCGCTCTTCGATAGAGACCCTTCCTGAGCTCACCTGATTAGTTTGTGATTGAAATCTGTCTAACAGTCACGTGACTATTAAGACCCTCCCCCCATCAAATATTTTTATTGGCAATATGAGGCATGTAATATGTCATTCGAACGGGAATAACGAGCACAAGACGAATATGACATTCTTTTTGATTTTCGAAATGCTACGTCCGAGAAAATGACCCCCAAAAAGTACTTCAATGACGAGCTTCAGCTAAAGCTATATATAAGAATACAAGCTTAATCGGTACTTTTATGTGTCCGATCGGCCATCATTTGCACGATAACGTGAAAATGGAAGAACTAATTGCAATATATCAACTTTTGATGAGCTCTCGTGGACCCCTTCAAGCACGTGCACTAATGTTAAGACTATGAACTTAGGGCATAGCATAAGTAAATAGTGTTACTTTTTGTTTATCACTTAAGCATTGTTGATGGCAGCTTGGAGCATGTTCCCTTTATGAAGCTTTGTCGAAGCACGTGCTCATTGAGTCTTAAAATTCAGTGTTGTTAGGCCTAATGTTAAATGTGGCTAATTAATGTTAGGGCGATCGTTAAAAATGGCTAATTAATGTTAGGCCTATAGTTAAAATGACTAGATAATGTTAGGCCTTTAGTTAAAAATGGCTAATTTATGTTAGGCCTATAGTTGAAAATTACTAATGTTTGGCCTATTGTTAAAAATGGCTAATAAATGTTAGGCCTATATTTACAAATGATGTGAGTGTGGATAGAATCATAGGAATTTCCATTGTTTATTTAAACCAACAGCAAGTAAAAGTGAAATATTCAAATTTAAAATTACATCTGCGTCACAGGTAAAGCTCCTTGGAATGGTTACAAGATTTTTCCCGACAATGCTTTGCAACAATGATTTTTCTTTTCTAACTTTTATGGTAACTTTGATTAAGAAGGGATGGATGACTCTAGCAGTGGAAAGAACATAGGCACAGTAGTTTAAAACATTTAGACGTGCGAACATTTCATTTCTCATTTCGCGCGTGTTTAGAAAGATTCGTGTGAACGCTGCAATCGAATACGTAAATTCACATGCCAGTTTTCACCATTGCTGTATATAAAATATTACTCTAATATTAAATAACAATTTTTTATATTCTCCTTTTCAGCATATTTGAAAATCGTTTTACGAGTTATATTCTTGTTGTAACCTACTGTATGCAATGTGTTTTTGTTCTTTTTATTACATGATTCCCCATGATTTTAACGTGTTCCAGAAGCATATTACGACTACGCGACGTCCAACATTTTTTTTTATCTCAAAAACAATGCCCCAGAGAAAAAATTGAAAGAGGGAAATGTTGCTTAGATTTGATCCCATTATCCCCCCCCCCACCCCCCCCGCCAAATTTGTACACGTTATTCGAGAACAACCTGTATATGCAGCTTTAGATAAAGCTCGTAATAAGTAGTCATTGAAGTACTCTTCGGGATCATTTTCTCGGACATCGCGTTTCGAAAATCGAAAAAATGTCATATTCGTCTTATGCTCGTGATTCCCGGTCAAATGACATATTACGTGCCTTATATTGCCAATAACAAATTTCAATAGTTACGTATCTGTTAAAGACAAACTAATCAGGTGAGCTCAGGAAGGGCCTCTACCGAATAGAGGAAACAGAATTTGAAAATTTAAAGCATTCTCGAGAAATCGTCGGACATATAGACGGACGGACGGACAGACACACAGCCAGAGCGAAACCAATAAGCATATAAGAAGTTTATTTAGCAGATGACGGTATATGGATAATTACAAATTATGGACTAAAAAATGAATAAATTATTTAAATGAAATTAAGACTACAGAAATAATACTGCTCTCAAATTTGCCACAAAATATTACCAGTTTATCCAGTGAAAGTTTCGTATAGACGTTAGGAAGAATGTAATATAAGACAAATTTCTTATAAAAGAAATGTATTAATTGTATTTTCATGTTGGGCACTTTTCCAGTACTCAGTGAATCACGCTTGATAATTATGGTTTAAGGCGACAAGAAAGATATTGCTTTCATACTTCTTCATAAAAAACGCTTTTATACACTTCAATTAAAATTAATTCTTCATCTCTAATGTTTAATGAGTTCTTTCAAAAGATACGGTAAAGCAGTAAGAAAAATGGAATAGATGAGTATGAAAATAAGCAACAAGTTGGCTTCGTTGAATACACGGCCAATTGGCTGCCCTTTTTGGCCTGAAAAAAGAGGTGCCTGCTTATTCCGTCGGTTTAGACAGATCGATTTAATAACAAAAGGAATTGCATACTCAATGATGAATGGAAATACGAAACGAAAATAACTAAAAGCATTAAAATACCAGAATCAATTTTGATCGAAAAAGAAAATTATAATTGAGAATAATGAATTATGTGGAAAATGATTTTATCAGTTAAATATTTTTATTAATGTAAGTTGTATTAAGTACGGATAATTATAACATATTAACCAAGAGTACTCTGTTGAATACCCTCTGGCGGAATACCCTTTCCTATAGCGCCCTGGGGCACTTGTCATTCTGCCCTGGTCCAACCTGGTACACCAACTGTAAATTTTTGGAATAGCTTGCTAAAAGCATCAAACAAACTGAAATCCTTTCGAATTTAAAAAAAAAAAAAAGTTTTAGCGCCAAAATGAGTAATCATATTGGGTTTTGTTTAACTCCCATTTAGTAGAACCTGAGAGCATATGAATAAAAATAGAAATCAAAGAGATTGCAGTAAATATTCGAAACTGAAATATATCTGCGAAATTTGGGATATGAATTTTATTTAACAAAAATGAATTTTACGTAACAACTTCAGACATAATGGCGACAACAGCAGGTTAAATTTTCAGGACAAATATTATATGAATGAAATTTCAAAAGTTAGTTCACTTTGCAGTTAAATAATGCCTAAAGTTAGAATTAACACTTAAAATTTCACAAAGTCAAGTTAAGGAAGCTTAAGTTGTGAATTTTTCCAATAATTCATAATCCCATTCTGTTCATCATGAATTCAAAAACACAACATTACAAAATATTATGAATCGATGGAAGAACGTTTTAAGGCTTATTATTTAAACTTTTAATTTCAAATTTCAATATTCAAAATTATTCACTGACTATATAATTTTTATTTTTGAATATTTTACCTATTCTTCATAATAAGAAGATTCATCTCCAATTTGTGTAACCTGACGAAGGGCACATTGTGCCCGAAAAGTTTCGTGCAGTAAATTTGTAGCGTGATTTCTAAGTCGATTTTTCCATGTTTGTTTGCACCTAGTCAGTCGACAATGAGAAATGTAAGAAGAAGCAAGATGAACATCAATTGGAAGAACAATCTGTCTTTTTTGAAATGACGTATCATTTTCTCCGCATTAGCGAATTTTTGCCTGTCGTGTTACTAATAATAACTTTGGAAATATCCATGAATTAAAAAAAAATACATTTTAAAACATTTTTCATAACTTCATAGTTTTATTCTTGAAGTTCTCGAAGCGTTAGGAGCCAAGACCTTTTAATCAAGTTTTTATTCAACAAATGAGGATAAAATTGAGTCTTATTCTTGAAATTCAAGCATTGCTGTCCTTTGGTGTACGGCTCATACATTACTATATCGGAATTGGTCTCCTCGCAATATTCCACATAAAATTTGTGGTTTATAGTAAAAAAAAAAAAAATTATCAATTTCAAGGGGCACATACTTTGTTCCGAAATACTAGCGTTTATGTTTTATACCTGAGCAGGCTCTGCAGTTAGCAAAGTTGTAGATGTAGATCTAGGTCATCTAGATCTAGAGTTGGGCCATCTGAAAATGAAAGCATTGCCGTCGAAATACTTTTTCGTCATTTCATAATTCGAATGTTTTTTTGTGGTAGGGGTTTTTTCCTTACTTTACAACATACAGTGTGAGACAAAAAACGCGTACCATAGGATACACGTTGCTTTTAATAAAAGTTGACACATGTTTTCTCAATCAATTGTTTTAATGAAGTAATAGTAAAATGATAGTGCCCAACAATAATATTCCAAGGTATTGATAATTACAATACAGAAAAGGAAGGAAAAAAAAATCCGTGACTTGGACTCGAACCAGGGACCAAGAACTTTCGCTGTCACTACTCTAACCAATTGAGTTAACGCGGATAGTGAATCGTCAAGGTATTACAATGTGTCCATGTGGACTTCCATGAAGTCACATGCCAGCTCAGAATAGGTAACCGACTCGTAAATCGGGAATCCTCCTGATTACGGGTCGGGAATCTTCCTTAAAACATCACTTAAATTGATGAAATTCAGTCAATTTCAATTGATGGCTTCAATAAATTTTCATCAATTATTTGACGGTTTAAGGGTAGAGCAGTCGGTGGCCTTCTCTACCATTTGAGCTGGCATGCGAGTTCACGGACACACTGTAACAGCTAAGCGATTCACTGTCCGCGATACCTCAATTGGTTTAGAGCAACGACAGCGGGAGTCGTGGTCCCTGTTTCGAGTCCAGGTCGCGGAATTTTTCCTTCCCTTTTCTACATCGCAATTATATGCTTGAAAAATTTTCTTCAGTTTAGCTTCTCTTTGAGGGAAAGGTACCGATGCATGTAAATAAACAAAACAGATGTGCTCAAACCTTCCGCCTTCAATCTGTAAACACTTTTCAACTCTGTAGCAGCAAGGATTTCGAACACGTTGAGTATTGCGTGAAGAATGTAGGCGTATTTGAAAATTATTCTCTAATCAGCGTATCTCAAACTGTGCTTGGACTTCCCAGGAGCTCCAGGAAATAAATAAATAAATAAATAAATAAATAAATAAATAAATAAACAAATAAATAAGTAATAATAATAATAATAATAATAATAATAATAATAATAATAATAATAATAAATAATTAATGGAATAAATAAAACTTATTGCGGCCTGTTGCGCACACTTTATCCAAGGTAGGCCTGAGGGGCTTCGTCATAGAAATTGTTTCTAAAAAGGGCTTCGTGAGTCAAAAATGTTGAGAACCGCTGCTCTATACCATTTTTCATTTAACTATGCGCCCTGTCAAAACAAATGCACGTGGCTTTCGTCGGTTGTCACTGACTGGACACTCCGATTAACACCCTTCCCTTCCGATGATATAATTCTTATTTTGAATGTTAATAAGCCAGCTTCTAAAAACGTTTCTAAAATAAACAAAAAGAAAAACGGTATACGAAAAGGCTTGTAAAAGTAGAGGCCATTAAATTTTATTTCGGAACTGCCTGATGTATTATTAAAAAAAAACTGAACTCTTTAGGTTATTGCCCGTACGTAGCAGGTAAGATCGATGGCAGTCATGTTGATTTCACTCCATCAACACCGAAAAGCAGTCACGTGGCCGAGAGAGCTAGGGCATAGGCTTTCTTGTTCTCGGGTCCACCTGGTCGTGGGTTCGAATCCCGCCGTGCGCATGGACGTTTGTGTTTGTCCCGGGCTGCGTACAGATATAACTTGTGTAAAAGGCGCAAAATGACCATAGTAGTCGACGCCAAAAATTATAATAAACCAACCATAAACCAACCGATTCAGGCAGCAGCCAATCATCTATGCCTGTCGCACAACAATTCAAAGAATGGATGACTCGTTTGTTTTGACGGGGTGCATAGTTAAATGAAAAAGGGTATAAGTCAGTGGTGTTCAACCTTTTTATCACAAAGGACTACTTTCACCTTTAAGAAGAATCTGCGTTATTCTATCACGTGAAGTTAACCGTGTTAGAATTGAGTTTCTGCACCTCCCCCTCCTTCCTGCCCATAATATAGTTGATTATAGAGCAGTCGTTGAAACGCCATCAATACAGTGGCGATTCGGATCAAAGCGAACCTGGTCTAAGTAATCCTAAATCTCTATGATGCACAACTTCAGCTTCGCTCTCATATTTTGCAGTTTACGACATAAGTACCAGTTAAGTACAAAGCACTAGAAAATTATTAATTTCGGAAAATCATTTGGAATAGCGGGTCCGGTGACGATAGAGTTGTGAAATGACTTGGCAGTAGACGCGCTGAAAACTCCTAATAAATCAAACCCAACCAAATCATAATATTGACTCTCTGCACTTTCAGTTATCGTCGTTGTGATAGCTTTTACCTATTTATGACGCATAGTTATGGAAAAATCAGTCTAATGAGTTTCTTGAGAATAGAACATGCCGAAGTTAAAAACGGATATCAAGCTTTCGTTTGCTTCTACTTCCTAACACACGATTTCAGACAATTTCTTGATCAATCCCACACGCACACATATAATTCGTATTAAACTCACCAACGACAAAAAAAAGCCAAATAATTCAACTCTCAGTTTCTTTTAGTAAATTTTCGCATGATCTATATTTGTAATACAATATTTCTAACAGAAATAAATGATAGGAATGAAGCATATTCATTAGAGCAAAACCAGTGACATAACGCTCTTTGAGATCGTCAGAAAAATTAAGTCAGGAGTCGGAAAGAAAAAGTCGATTCCATCGGATCAGAAATAATATAAATATTCGAGAATACATGTATTTGTAAGTTGGTTAGAAAGAACTCTTATTTTTCAGTCTACAAGTTTTGATTTTTAAACGAATAATTTAGACCACTAACCATACTCTTTAAGGAGTTACCCTCTTTGCTTTTGCTTAATTTTGTAATGACACACATAATGAATCAGGTCGTATCGAAGCCTTATCGAAATGTGTTTTGCTTACGTCTTTGATGCGATTCATCGATTTATTGCCTTAAAATATAATCCACTTTTGCTTCGCGGTTTGTGCGATTGGAAGGATACTTGACGGTAAGATGTTGCCGCGCTGACATGTTTTACCCTATTCCGATAAAAGTAAATTAACAACACGGTTTTCATGGTCTAAATCGTATGTTTAACATTGAAATAAAAAGCGCGATTCATATCTTAAGCAATATCTATCCTTTATTGTTTGATGAACAGTGTTCGCTAATTAACTCTCTTCATTCGGAGATCGATCGATCGCTCAGCAACGGCGTTCTCAGATTGCCATTTTGAGTAACGTGAAATTCGAACGCTAACGTAAAGTTACCAGCACTTTGAGATTTTACTGTAATGAAATTTGATTACGTACATGATCATATATGTTTCGAAACAACAAGCGCCATGTTTGCTCAGTTCCCGCATGCGCAATTTCTATAACGCAACTGCAGGAGGGAGGAACGCAGACGTTGATAAGATGGTTCCGATAACTCATGGTGCTTTGTCAGATACAATGGCGAAACGGGAACAGGAATGTTCCGCTTTAAAAATTAACTTTCTTTAAGAGAGTCAATAAGCAATCAAGCACTGCCTTATTTAGGAAGATGGAATGTGGCGAGATAGTCCTGCGTGTGCTTCAGAAGTAGTGGATTGAACGTATTCATATCGAAATTGCAAACGAAAAGTCAGAATTTCTGACTGATTTTGATGGCCATACGAGGCTTATGCTGCCAATATTCTTCGTCCTTTCTCTTCTTAATCTTAGTTATCTTGTTATATAAGCAATATTCTAAAATATTATAAGTATTATTCCTATATTTATAAGGGACGATATTTTAATGCTTAGATCAAGAAACACAATCAATGACGACTAATTTATTTAAGATTTGAATAGGTTCATTACAAAATGCACATAAGATCTGTAATGATTTCTTATTTACTATCACTTTCAGTCAATTTTATATAAATGATACAAGATGGTGACATAAAAAAATCATGCTTCTAATACTATAAAAGTTAGCTTAAATTACCCAAAATTACTGCAAAAAAAAAAGAAAACGGAAGGACAGTGAAACGAGAGTTCGTTAGAGGGATGTGTGTGTGGGCAGGGGTAGACGTAAAAGGCGACAGTGGGGCTAAAAGGCGAGGCCCCCTTGGTCATTCATGTAAACACGGCGCCCCTGTCCAAAGATTTATGAGATCGTCTTCTGTCCACTGGAAGGTGTTGGGTGAGAGGAGGATGAAATACGGGGGACAGTTGAAAGGGGGAATGGAATAGCAGGGAGAAAAAGGCGGGCGCCTGCACAAGAATTTGGTAAAGTTCAGTGGACAAGCACAGAGGAGGTGGTTAGACTGTGAATGATTAACCACCTCCTCGCTTTTCTTCCCCTCCCCCACCATCTCCATTTCTCTCTCGCTCTCTCTCTCAATGTCCTCCGTTGGAGCATAGGTCAAAGGATAGCACACTCGTTTTGGAAGACTTCGTCTTGACCTCCTATAAATGCAGTGAATGCCATATTGCTCCTTTGGAAAGCACAAACATTTTGAATAGGCTCGATTATGGATTTTTCAGGAAGTAAAGAGAAGCAGTAATTGTAATTTTTCTAGTGGAGAAATCAATATTATAGGAAGCAAAGATTCCGTTCTACTTATTTTATAAAGAATCATAGATTGTTTATTTTTTTATATCGAATAAGCCACTATGTACTAAGTTCTTTTTAACTGTCTCTTCCCTTCAGCTTTCCTTTCCTATTATAACTGTCATTCTTTCTCGATGTTTCCAGAGTCCAAACTGCGCCGGTTTCTTTCTTCTTGATTTTTCCCGGAAGCCTTTTGATTGTTCCAACTTGGTTTTTGTATGTCTGCTCGTGAAATTTGTAATTCTTCTAGGTCCTTTTGTGTTTCATTTATCCAAGCATTGGCCATTTTCAATTTTGAGATAGATTAGAAAATTCTTCATGTGAGTCTACTGGGGTTCATTCTTTGAAAGGTTATTCTCCTTTTTCTAATAATTTTTCGATATGTATATTTCATTGTCCAGCTCATAATCACCTCTTTCTTCCCTTTTCATTCAACGTTAACAGTTGACTGATTTCTTTCTAAAATTAAACCTGCTTACAAATACCCACTTAAAAAGTGTTAAAGCACAATACTCTTACTTAACCACTTCTTTCATCAACAGGAAGAAGATAACCTAGATGATTTAGTGGCGTCCGATCATTTTGCAAATTTTATATAAAAAACTTTTAACTCATCAACATGTAATGTTCCATTTTTTGGCCATTTTCCATGGGAAAAGTATAAATATTTACTTCAGACTGCGATGAAAGGCGTCACACCGAACATCTTCAAGAATTTTTTTGGAAACTATTGAATACAATGCTTAGATCATAGATAAGCCAGCTCGTATATCCTGATCGCATTTACTGATCTACCCTATCAAAGTTATTTTGTTATATTTCAGAATAATTCATTTCCATTTCTAAGTCGCCATTCATGATGTTTTCCTGATATCGCACAGTTCATTAGCCATGACCTGTAGCATACAGTGGAGTGAAAGGAAGACCACGAATCATCACTTGCCGGAACAAAGAAATGAGTTTATTCGAGGTTTCTTTTCGAATGATCTAGAGTATACGGTATTTATCACAGTGCATCGTTGTTACTTTACAGCAACCCCTCTCCAGCAGGAATACATTCGATTTTCTTTAAAAATAGGTAACAACTGTCAGCTTTTCAAACAAAACTACTCTCGTCTATCGAATAGGATAACTGTCTTCCCTTCTAAATTACAATAAATTATGGCTTCACAGTAGGACTCAGTTTCTCAAAATGGGGGCCAAATTAGATACGCTTTCCTCTATCGCTTTGTAAAAATGAGCCGCGAAATCGCCGCTTTCTTTATTGTTTCGTCAAGAAGTGGAGCCACGTGTCTCGTGCTTCGGCCTTTCTCTCGCTCTCCTTAGGACGCCATTCGGCTCGGCGAGAGGGCGATCGATCGACTGTTTAAACTCCAGCCGCAGATCAATTCTCCTCGCTGCCTAACAAAATACAATACACTTGTGTCTACCGTCTACTTTGGGGTCCTTTTAATATATGCATTATAAATAGCACCAACATGTGTAGACGAATACCGGGGGTTTATGCTCGTAATAAATTATTTATTTTTACACCAGCTTTAAACGCTTCCTAGAAACCCAAATAATTCCGTCAAATTTAATTATTTACCTGGGGCTTTCATCATCAACGATGTATAGAAATGATGAGTCATTTTCAGCAAAGATCATTATTTGTCCATTCAGGGTTTAGTTTATACAAAATTAATTATGTTTACCATAATACGCACATTCCTCTTTTACATAATACGCACTTTTTTCTGCTTTTGTTTTTATTATTAAATTAAATCATGATTTAGCTAAAATATAATGAAAGCCCCCCCCCCACCCTCCTTGTGTTTGAATTCTACTTATAGCACAATATATAAATCGAAGAGTACGTTTCTTAGGATTTCCTCTATTTATAGCATTTCTTTTATGAGTCCCCATAAAGCGAATCCTTATTAGGTAATATGAGAAGGCGGATTTTGACAATGTGATGTGCGTATCTGCAGCAGCGCAACAGAAAATTTCAGCGTGGAAATATTGGGTGAAGCATCTGTGAATGCAGAGCGGTGCAGTTGGCGTATGCGTTGAGCGGAGGTCGTTTTGAAGCTTTCTTAGACTAAACGATGAAAAGGAAGTTTTGTTCGGAGGGAAGCAAACGAGAAGCAAGCACTCGAGTCGGTGCGCGCGACACTACGTGGTGTGTGTTCACCGAGAGCAAGTCAAGAGCCCCTCTTTTTATCCCATAGCAGCGGTTGTAAATAAATCTGTTTCGATGGGTTTGTATGCAGAAAACAGTCGGGGTCAGAGCGGACGGATAGAATAAAGTGTGGGGAGGGAGCGTATTTATTATTCCTTTCAATTGGATCTTATTATTGAGCGTATTTCGAATCGATCATTGTCAGAGGGAGGCGTGAAAACAGTTCCCGTGTCGGTGTTTGCAGGGGTTCTCAACAGGGGGAATTGGGTTCACGAAGTTAGAAAAGGAAGGAGGGGATAGACCGCGCCTCAACAATCAGCGACGTTTTGATCGTTGCACAAAAGCCCCCTTCGTCTTTTCCTCCTTGGAAACTTCCTTTTCCCCTCTTCTTCTACTTCGTGCCCGTCTTCAAATTCACCTCCCACCCACCTCCCTCCCTGCCCTCACTCCCCCATTCCACTTCCCCTGCCCGTCGAAGGAAGGCCACACGATAAAGAGAAGTTGCGCCAATTACGCCACTTTCTCCGTGGAAGAGTCGCTCGTCTGCGTGCCCGGCTTTTGTTTTTGGATTTGGATCGCATAACGATGACGGAATGGCTGACTGACTGCGGGAAAAGTCTTAACTTCTCGTTTGCTATATCGGCAATGAAATTGGAAAAAAAAATTGCTTCATAATCTATTGACTAAAGTTTTTAAGTTCAATCGCTAAGAGTTGGCGCAGTGTTATAGAGAAACGCACTATAATACCTTTATTACTATAAGTCCTTATAATATTTATAGGATTATTCCGACTGAGCCAACTTAAAACGTACAGAATACTTACTTAGTTAATCTGTTGCTTATAAAGCAAAAAGATGTTTTCTTTCTTTGGCCGAAAAACTCTCTTCTTACATGTTCATATCAAACTATTCGCGATATCGAGCACCAGATTACTCACAAAATATTGGGAATCTACGTCGATACAAATCTAACCTTCTACTATCACATAGTTGTCCGAACCGAATTAACTATCTCATAAAACGACTAAAGAAGATCTTATCTCTGAGGGAACTGATAATAGTAATCAAAACGAAAAGTATTCCTTTATTGGAGTTCGGAATCGTCATATGGTCTAATGCATCAAAACAGTTCCTAACTAAACTCAAAGTAGTCATACGTGGAGCCTTTTCCCTCAATAGCCAAGTCTCTATAATTGAATACTGTAATAAGATTGGGTTACTAACTTTACCATCAATCATTAATAGATTTTAACCGAAGTCTAACAGATAACAAAAATCCGTTACATTTTCTGAGAAAATGATTAAATCTCTTCCCTCACACCAAACAAACACAGATATATATTAATAGTACAACCAATAATTATATCAAATTATCTCGCCCTAAAATACCCATATAGCATTATCGAAATCTGGAACAACTTACTTACTGATTGATTATGGAACATCGTGTACCAATCACGATATACAAGTTACTGCTATTATTACCATCTTAGTTATAACCCAGCAATAAAGGATTTGCACTAAGTGTGTTCTATCCAGTGACGGGCCCTATGGTTGCTGGCACCCTTTTTACTTTTTTCAGTTTTTCTGGCGCCCTTTTTATCCTACTAAGCAGATGGCGCACCCCGAGCAACTGGCTGAGTTGCCGGTACCTTGAGCCGAATCTGATTCTATCCCACTAGGGATGCTACTAATCAATAATAATAATAATAATTTCAATTTCAATTTATTTAGCTTTATGGTCCACATCAACAGCATAGTGCCAACAGGGATATAGACGCAGAAAGAAAACAAGAAGAAAAAACAAAACAAAACAATAAAAGTGGAAAATAACAAGTGCATAATATAGAAACAAAGATATTTACCCACACAGAGAAATTAAAAATAAAATTCATTGAAAAATGTCAATGTTCTTAGATCTGTTGTATGCGATTTGCATGTGATTTGTATAGAGGAGACCTTTGAGCATGGAGGCCACGGATGAATTTTGGGTGAAACTTAAAGATGCGATTTCGTAGTCTGCTATTTGGTACATAAAAATAAATCTTCGATAGAAAATGCATCGCATCGACATTATCTTTAATAATTTTCTTTAAGAAAGTCATGTCACGATTATGCCTTAACTCAATGAGAGGTATAAGGGGTTGGATGTTGTCATTTGGGTAATTTCTTCTGAGGTAATGTTGGAACGTCTTTTGGACACATCCAGTTCAACAGCTTGGTCATTAGTGATGCCATTCCAGACGAGTGAACCGTACATAAGGATAGGTAGCACCAGTGTCTTGTACAAATGTATAAATGTGGTACTTTTACTGAAGGCAAAACTATTTCGTAAAATGATTCCAAGAACCCGGAAAGCTTTTCGCTTAACTCCTTGGAAGGAGAGGTGTTGTCAAAGATGATGCCAAGATCCTTTATCGTGTTAACTGATGGTATATCCTGGCCACTGATTTTGTAGTTATAGTGAAAGATTTGATGTTTGTTGCTAAAGCGAACCAAAGAACATTTAGTTAGGTTTATTCGTAGATGATTTGTGTTTGTCCATTCTGTAAGTTGATCAAGGGCTGATATGATGAATTTGTTCTTACGACTTCTCCTTTATTTGAATACCGTGAATTTCGTAGAATACTATTTGTTTCATTGGCCGACTACTAAGAGTGGTCTATGTTTTCGTTCCCCAACTAAAAAAATGTTTTTCACTGAAGTTGACTTAAAAATTTTCATCTCTACGGATGCGATCAGTTTTGTGCAGCTAACTCTTCCGAAACGGCAAACAGCAGGACCAAATGATTTTAATACACTGATAGAGAGTTTTTTATACCGTACCTTGAAGTATTTTTTATGACAATTAAGTCTTTTTTTTCATTTTCTAAAAATGCCGGCTGTAGCATTCATTCCAGCGAAACAAAGTCAATAAATTCGATATGAACGGACTCTTCACTTGAGCGAATAATTTTTGTAAATAAATATTTGGCTCTGATGACCATTTTGGAGTTATTAATGAATCCTCCCCCCCCCCCCCAAAAAAAAAATCACCCACCCATCCCCAAGAGACAATTTTCATTTTTAATGAGCATAAACGCCATTAATGGTCCATGTTTTATGATTTAAGAAAAATTGATTGATAATGGAAATCTTAAAAAAGAATGTTTTTTTTTTACAATATTTAAGGATTTTTTTCCTTTATATTTCTTGAAAGATTTTTCAAAACTTTTGCAGTGCGCAACTGAAATATTCAAGTTCGGTTATTCAACTATGCAGATTCATATGAATATGCCTATCTCATAAAAGAGCAGCAAACAGCAGAATGCTATAGTATACGAGGGTGTTTAATATATATATTCATTGTTCCCTAATTCTTTGGTAACTCAAACCTATTTCTCACATACTATCCTTGCAAAATCTAAGGCCTAAATCCACGTAGACGTCAGACCCTGTAAGCCCTCGCGGTACTGCTCTACACGTTTATCTCTCAGTCATCTTCCTGCTGTGGCTATGACTTTATCGTCGTCGTTAAACCTCTGCCGCTGCCATCTCTCCATAGGTATTTTTTAAACGCCTATGAATGCTTGTGATAGTCTCATTTGCCGCCAAAAGAAGCTCAATTACTGCTATTTGCGACTCTCATCATTCACAGACTCCATGAAGAAGGTTAAAAGTGGTTATACATAAAATATTTTTTTCCAACGAAAATTGGCCGAGCAAAAATTAATGTTGCATATACTTATTAAGGCTCATATCTTAATTAGTACAGTAAATGATTATATTGTACAATGTTATATTACGCGTATACAGTAACAAATAAATTTTTGTTCCCCATAGCTAGGTCGATTATTTATTTTGCATGTGCATATTCCTTGGAAAACTTCTTGGAATCTTAGAAAAATAATTCCACTTGAAAAGCATCTGCTGAGATATCTTCTGCTACTATTGCTGCATAATTTAAAACAGACGAATGAATTCATATTAAGGACGTGATCGAACAACTGTTTCGCAGAATCCGCAAATACCAATCAGTACATGGAATTCATAGTTCCAACTAGATTTTGGAACGAGAAAAGAAGGGAACGGTAGAGCGGTTTAAAGGATCGTGGTTTAGGGATTTCTAACCTCTTCCCCCTCCCCTACTGTTGCTATCATGGTCCCCGTTCTTTTCTGCTTTTCGAAAAGCTGAGGCCTTTTCGTGTTTCTTTTCAGTCAAGTACTCGAGTGAAGTAAAGAAAGTTTCCCTTTTGAAAACGGTACTATAGGTGCTCCAGGTTGACCGCAGGAGATCCATCTTTGTCTCGTGCTACCTTCCCTTCCCTTTATTCACCCTTCACAATCATCCTGCGCATTCACCTCATGACTTCTTCGTTCTCATCGTTCAGATCTCCAGCTATGCTTATTCCTACGTTATCTTTCATCTTGGTCGCTTCACTCGGAAACGAACCTCGTACTTGGCGAGCCATGATGCCCCTCTTCAAACTTCGCATTGCTTATTAAATTCCGTCAATTCTTTCTTTCTTTTTTCTTTCTCTCTCTCTCTCCCTCTCCCTCCGTTTATTATTAACGAATATTTGTGCATTGCAACGTACTCAAAACCTCCGTAGGTGAATCCCTCATGGGTTGAATAAAATGTCATTTCCTGTAAGGTGACTGATAAGTGGAAGGTTATCAGTAGATACAGTTGAGTGTGGAAAGGGGCACGAGACTTTGATTTGGGACGAAGACAACAGGAACACATTTTTTTTTCTTTTCAAGACCTTTCGTCGAGTAAATCATGCGTATGCTAAGGAAGACAATTAAAATGTCACATCCGGACGTACTTTTTAATAAAAATGTAAATTTTCAATTTTCATAACGGTCGTTGATAAAATATTTTTTGGAATATGAGAAAATAAAGTTACAATAATTCTTAGAGAATATACCACTTGTCAGGATTATTTAGACAATCAGATTATAGTCTACCTGTGTCTTTTACCTGAGAGCATTTTCAAAATTTGCATTTGAAACAAGTAAAATTCCAAACATCAACTTCCTCTCTACGGTTACTCTCCCCTTTTGAAAATTGTGACGAAGCCGGTTATCTTTAATACTTTTAGAGTAGTATCTGCAAAAAAAGTTGTTTTTAGATACAGCAAAAAAAAGTGGAATCGACGTGGCAGACGGGGCCTTCTTGCTGTTAGTGTATGTTCGTTTTGGACTTCGGAATTTGTTACGTTGAAAAAAAGTAAATAGCTAATGTATGTTCAGGAAAAAAATTATTATTGCGTGGGAGGGCACTTCGATTTACTTGGCCACCTATTTTTGTATTATGTCCTCAGTTCCATTACCTTGCAGCCTTGCATCAACTGACGATGCATTCCTGCAAACATCCTGTCGTGTTCTTGGCTCGGCTTAACGTCACATATTGTCTCTTTCTGTATTCCGTAGAATTTTTTATATGTGATGCAAAACAAAGGCTGATAGATCCATTTTTGATTATATCATTATTATAAAAAAATAATAATTGTAATATTTTGATGTTTAATTTGAATCGGAGAAGAGTTTGTTCTCGTGTATATTAAGTGGGGTCAGTCGGTCCTTTGTATCCCCTCCCTAGTGCATTGTCCTTCTCGTTCGCTGATAAGAAGACCGCATTATTCTCGTTATTAGCTGACGACTGATGGCGATCATTGTTTCCTTTCCGAGTTGCTGTTTTAATCTCTGAAAGGGTTCCTTGATGAACGCGCGCGCTCTTTCTACGTGACCTCAGATAAGATGCTAATGGAGGTGAGAGACAAAGCAAATACACCTTAGACATGGGGACAAGAAGAAGCACACGAGGAGATGGAGGGGAGGAGAAGGAGAGGGTTAATCGGTGGCACTGATGGTCGCGTGCCACAATCCATTTAAACTTTATCGTTCGAAAGGTCGGTTGCCTGAATTCAGTATCCTTTGCTCTTGCACTCTTTCGCGATTATAATCGGCGACGAACACGATGACGTTCATACAATGCCCTAACCATATACTGACGTAGAGAGAGAGAGGAAAAGAACTCCTCCCTACTTCAGGAGGCACTGAGGAAAACAAGTCGGCATTGGCATGTGTACGGATAAGAGAAAGGATATGACGGCAAGGCCATCATAGTAATAGGTGACAGCAAGACCAGCTTAAGGGTTTCTTGTACCTCTTGAGCTATTGCCGTTTGAACACCTTTCCAAGACACTCGAGCACCCATGTAAACATTTAGGCACCTTATAAAGCGTTATGGTTCAGGTAAAGATGGTATTTCTTCTCGAGGAGAAGATAATAATGAGACTGAAGATATTCTTCAAATATATCTTAAAGTAGAAAAGGGTAGGAAAAATACCGCGACTTGGGCTCGAACCATTTTTGATTCCAGGGAAGTCTAACCGTCCCATCAATTGGTTAGAGCGGTGCCAGCGAAAGGCGTGGTCCCTGGTTCGAGTCCAGGTGGCGGAATTTTTCAATCCTTGTCTGAATGAACTTTAGCTATTTGTTTATCTTCTAAAAACTCTTCGATATATAGAGGGGAAAAGAAAACCAACTTTTATAAACACGCAGGGCTAATAGCAAACGATATTTTATTATAATTATACGAATTCCTCAAACTGATACAAGAAATTCTTGGTTCATTATCTTAAATAAAATATCGAATAAGCTACTTCTTTCCATGAATGTGGATGAAGCCATATAACCACTTCCTCCTATATGCATCAAAGTAATTGCAATATCAAACTATATTTCAAAATGGTTTCTTGCATATGTGACAGGTCATCAAAGTGCTCATCTTTACAATATTACTAAATTGATTAAAGTTGTGAAATTTTCATCAAAAATTGAAAATTAAAGTTCTTTGCTTATACTAGATGATGACTCTTACGTTTCTTATATTTGGTATCATTAGGTCTTATTTGGGTACGGGTGTCTCCATTTCTTGTAAAAACGTGAAATTTATCAAAGGAGCCAACTCGTGAGAGAGCCAAATAAAATTGGCCGTGAGCGAAGACACCATGCGGGAATACAGTTGCAACTGTGTTATTATTGAATATCTGTTCCGTAAGAATTATCGCACATAATAACTTTACGGGCAAGTTCATCTTTATTTGGCCGGTCTGGTGGCCGAGAGGGCTAGGGCGTAGGCTTTCTAGTTCTCGAGTCCGCCTGGTCGTGGGTTCGAATCCCGCCGTGGGCATGGATGTTTATGTTTGTCCCGGGCCGCGTACAGATAGATATAACTTGTGTAAAAGGCGCAAAATGACCATAGGAGTCGAAGCCTAAATTTCTAATAAACCAATCAACCAATCATCATTATTTATCATTTCTTCAGAATAAAAAATAATTTACAATGACTTTAAAATTGAAGTCAATAATTGGAAGAAATAAAACTACAATGAATTCTAATCTTACCTTAGATTAGACCATTGTTGGTTACTATAATGGTCCACTTCTGAAAGGATTGAGGGGAAAAGCACAAATTTTTTTCTTAATATTTAGATATAATATATTCCTTAACAATAACTGATTTTTAGAAGATTCTGAACAATATGGAGAAAAAAGTTGAATTTTTTTTATTAAATTTATCGCATATGGCATACGGCATTCTACATTTCAATAAGTGTTATTGTTGTTGTTATTGTTGTTAATATATTTTTGTTTTTGGTTCATGAAAATGGCTTCCAGTTCTGTCTCGTTTTTAAGCTCTCTACGCTATTGTTGGCTACTTAAGTTTGATTGACAAAGTGTGAAATTCTCATTGGACTCAGGTGATGCGGAGTGGAATTGCGTCGACCCCCAAGTGAAATGGGTGGGCGGGTGACTTATCTTTCTCTCTCTCTCTCTCTCTTTCTCTCTCTCTCAAGAGTTTGGAGGCATTCGGCCGTGCTAGTTTAGGCGATCCCTTTTCAGTCGGCCACTAAGCGTAAAGAAACTCGTGGAAACGTTTTAAATTTCACTTCGTTTGAAAACAACACGCACATAGAAAAAAAGGGGGAAAAAGAGGGGGTTTGTAAGTCAGACGAGCGTGAAATGGTCTTTAGGAATAGCCTCCCCCCTGTTCTACCAGCAACAACTCCCATGATTGGTATTCAAACGATGATGACGAGGCCATTGTGCGCCGTTTCGTCCAACAGCTAACCCCCCCCCCCCCCCCTGCCTTCTCCAGCAACGTTTACCAACCTCCTTCTCACAGAATCTTATAGAGGCTTGTTTCAGTTGATAAATTTATGGAAAATGTCCAATAATATGGTAGCAGAAAATATTCATTTGGAATTGTCTCATTTAAAAAAAAAA
>JAHWFO010092970.1:0-11504 GCA_023313115.1 Rhysida immarginata | reverse complement strand
GATATAATAAACAAAAATAATTAATCAAAATCAAAATAAAAAGCTGACGTTTCGGATAGAGACTATCCTTTATCAAAGCAAAAAAAAATAATTCTCTAATATTCTATTTGCTTTTAGAGAATTACCCAGGTTGCAGAATTTTTCCTTCCAGTTTTCGATAGAAAAATCTTTACCTGATGCTTGGTAGGCTTATCTCCCTGTTATAATATCATTTATTAGTAATAGAATTCGAGTAAAATACACAGCAGATTACAATGTTATCAAGATCAAGACCTGGAGAGATGTATCCTGCTGTGACACAGTAATTGTCCATAATTTTGGAATTCCAAATCTCTGACAATATTTTTCCAGCAGGGCAGAAGCTTGTTTTCTCAAGAATTTTGTCAACTGTCTTATTGTTAAGCCCTAAGTCTTATTATTAAGCCCAAAGTTATCGTAAGTTTAATTTCGCCAAGTCATGAGACAAAGGTGCCATTCTCCGTTCAATTCAATTACGGTATAAACACATTTGTCCTGGAGCATTTGTCGCAAATTTTCCTCCATATCTTTTTCATTTCCCCTACCCCATTCTTTTTTCACTTCTAGTTTCCCTTTTCTTTTCTTTCTTTTTTTTTTTTTTTGTTGTTGTTGTTATGCACTGTTTATTTCATGGGGTTCCTTGGTAATGAAACGTGAGCTGGGAAACAAAGCCAAGCTCTCTGTTTTCTTTCTCCCCATTCTCAAATTTTTCTTTGTGATTATGAATCTTGGGTAATGACCAAATGAGTGCGATCGTAGGTGCAAGCAGCCGAAATAAGATTCCTGAGAAGTGTGGCAGGTGTTACCCTACTAGATAGAGTGCATAGCAGCACAATAAGGGAGTCTCTAGGTGTTGAACCGCTACTTTTTTGTATTTAGAGATCTCAGTTGCATTGGTATGGCCATGTGATATGGATTCTGCAAACTGGTCTTTCTAGATACTGTTGTTGCTATTTTCTAAGCCAGTAGGTAAGAGACCAAGGGGTCTGCCTAGAACCAGGTAGCTAGACTACATGGAGAATCTGAGTTCGAATCACTTGGGTATTATAACACCATCTCTGCTCAGTGAATGGAGGTGTTGGTATTACAGGAGATTGCGAGCGCTGGAGATCGTCCATAGGACTGCTCCCCCATGACCCCTAATGGATAAGCGGGTTTGAAAAGTATGTGAGTACTCCTCTATTTTTCCACATGTTTTCTCTCTGCCTACTTTTAGTTTTTTCCTAAATTATTTGCAAAATGTGATTTTCCCCCCTAGAAAAGTCGGGAAATTAAATAAAAACATACATCCATATGGGCATGGACTGGATGATGCAGATGAAATTAAGGTAACAAGGGTGAATATTAGGAAATTTATCCTAAGGGGTAGAATTTAAAATTGACAAATGAACTTAAGAAACTCTTCTTCACCAAAATGGCAAACCATCTTATACCCATAAGATGGATATAAATTTGATGGATATAAGTTTGAAGATAAAGATCACATGACCCAAATGGATTGTCAATATTAAAAAAAAAGTAATTTTCAGTATGAAAAAATTGCTGGTATTGTTGTGACATCACCCTTATGAAAAGTCCCTTCTGCCCCCATTCACACTGTGTCCCCCCTTTTTTACACCCCCCCCCCCCTTAAGAGCGTGACATATTACTTGAATGCTTTCTATAAAGGTATAATGACTTTTAATGTGTTGCCTGCTTACAGGCCTTATAGTGTTGAAGCCCTTGCTTCTATTTGAGTTTGAAACCACTGATGCACAGGTATTATTAAAAAGTAGATATTGAACAGTGTTAATAAATTGTAGCATGTTTTTTTTTAATTAATGTAGTCTTAATTTTTAAACTTTCAGGACTCATCGGTTAGGACGTAACGGTATAGAAGAAATTAAGAAACAACCATTTTTTCAAAATGACCAGTGGGATTTCAACACCATAAGAGATTGTATGGCAATCTTTGCATAATAAATTCTTTTGTTTTCATCACTTATAGCCTGTTTAATTAATGTTTGAAGTGATTTTATTTTTAAACCTTTTTTATCGTAGGTGTTCCACCAGTTGTTCCAGATTTAGCAAGTGATGATGACACCAGTAATTTTGATGAAATTGAAAAAGAAGATGGTCCAGAAGAGAGTTTTCCTGTCCCTAAGGCCTTTGCTGGCAATCATCTCCCGTTTGTGGGATTCACATATTCCAAAGATTATTTGTAAGTGCAGTAAAAATGCTGAATATGTTAAGAACATTATATTAGGAATTAATCCACTGGATGGCATAAAATGTTGAAATAATGACTTTGGTTATGAATAAATTTTGTAGATTATTGAATCGGGATGCCAAAAACGATGAGGTGAGATGACAATATTTTATGTTTCTCTTACAATTTTTTTTTTATAATAGTGATTTTTTTAATACCATAAAACTTTTGCTGTTTTTTTTCCATTTTATATTTTTATTTTGTCTATTTTCCTTTATTTTTTCATTTTCATCTTTGTTACCCGGTGATGGCTAACCCTGTTGATCATCTATGAAAAATTAAATTTTTCTAGCCTGATGCTGTAAGTTTGCAGTTAACTTGAAATAGACATGTATAGGCTAAATCTTTAAATTTCAATTGTATAATTTAACCATCTTATCAAGTTTCTTGCTTGATGAATAACCAAACTAACATATTACAAGTTTTTTTCATTATTATAATTATAAATATCACTAGGCTTTTATTTTTTCTGTTTCATTTTGCTAACTTTTCATTTTTTGCATCTCTTCCTGCCTAGCCAATAATTCTAACAAAAATTAATGATGTGAGTGAGTTTGTTTTTTTTTTTTCATGTTTTTTTATAATACTCATTTTCTTTATATAGACGTTCTGGTCAAATCTCATTAAAAATAATTGATTAATGCAAAAATATTCTAGCATTATTATTTGTTTTTCTTCTAATTTTCTGGAATGATTGAATAGTCCAAGAGAAAAATAAATTCATATTTGACAAGTATAGAATATCCCTTAAAATGTGTTTTAATGAGACTTTGACTGAGATCAATGAGAAAGATAGGCCCTGGCATGGAAAAATCACCTGATCATAGTAGTTTGACCAACAATCGAACATTCATTGTTCCAACAAACAAAAAAAGTACTGATTGTTAAAATCCATGACAGAAACAACAAAGGTTACATTGTTACTTGGACCACTATGGTCAGGTGACTTTTCCGCTCCAGGGCTTGTCTTTCTCGTCAGCTATGTTTGGAACAAATACATGGCCCTGCTGTTAATATCCATACACCTGCATTTAACAAAGGGTAGCACTTTTGTCACTTCATATCATTTGCTGAAATTTCTGGCTTTTATGGTGAAATTTAGTCTTCATCATCTATTCTGTTCAACATTTTTATAAAGATCAGATGTTTCCTCCTTTCAACCTTTAATACAATCTTGATATGCATATACCTCATTGGCTTCATCTTAAAGGGCAACTCTATGTAAAAAATCGATTATAATATCTTCTTTGATATAAATATAGCACACTTCCATTAAAATTTTTAAATTTGATCCATAATTTCAATATAAGAAACTGCTTTGAAAAGCGAAAAACTGTGCTTTTGCACTCCCTTTCCACTGGCCATTTTTTGACATAGTTTGAGGCAAACGAGGCTAACGAAAAAGACAGGCCCTGATGTAGAAAAGTCACCTGACCATAGTAGGAAATGCCGTGATGCGAAAAAGTCACCTGACCAACAATCCAACCTTCATTGTTTTCAACAAATGAAAAAATATTGATTGTTAATATACAAGATGGCAACAATGAAGATTACATTGTTATTGGGACTGCACCAGCGTTGCCAACCGTGTAATAATTATTACATTTCTGCATTGTTTAGCTTGTATTATAGCAATATCCAACAATAAGTATTTCCATCTAAAAACCGGTAAGTTGGCAACCCTGGACTGCACTGTTATTTGGATTACATTGTTATTCTACGCTTGACTCCAACTAAGTCATGGCCACACCCAAGATGGATGCCTACCTATTTCAAAATGCGCTCATTATTTTCGTTTTTTCACACATTTAGAGTTCAAATTAAAATTTTTTAAATATGCCATGATGTTATTAATAGGCTAGGCTTTTAATTTAAATAAAGTTTTACGTGACCGTAGAGTTGTCCTTTAAATAGTAAGCTTATTCATGTAAATAATGACTTCATCAATAACTTGAGTGGTTTGATTAATTAAAGATGGATCTACAGTAAAATCCCATTACAGCGTACCTCACTTTAACGTACATTTCAAAATAATGTTCAAATTTAAATTCCCTGGCAGAAATCTTATTCTTTTAATGTTAAAAGTTTCAGTTTAACATACCTCAAATTAACGTAGGTTTCAGATTAATTTTAAGTTGACGTTCCCTAGGTAAGCCATCTCATTACAACATTCATAGGTCGAAAGCGTTGTTCTGATTGGTCAACACCTCGAAAAACCAATGGGAAAGCTTCAAAATCACTTAGTGGCAGCCAATCACGGTTTATTACAGTAGTGTCATTATTAAACAGTACTATATCACCACCGTGCATTTTTGTAAACACCGCTTGACAACGCCGAGGTATCGAACATCATTAAGCAAGTTAAGCTCCTGGACTAGACGCCATCACTAACGGTGCTCTTAAGAATTTTCCTCCAAAGGTAATCTGCGCTATCACAAAGATTTCAAACGACTGCTGGAACCACAGCTACTTCCCAGATTCCTGGAAAAACTCAAGTCATCCTCTCTATACCAAAGCCTGGCCTCAATCCTGCTCTTCCTGTCAGCTACAGACCCATTAGCTTATTGCCTACACTTTCTAAAGTCTTCAAACGCACAATTCTGAAGAGGTTCAATGATTTTTGTGAATCAAATAATCTAATTCGCAAGGAGCGATTTGGCTTTCGTTCGAATCACTCCTGCCAGCTCCAGGTATGGAGGCTGGTTGAAGACTTGAACAGTTCTCTTTATTACTCGTTGTATGGTGGAATTGTTTTTCTCGATGTCCATAAAGCCTTTGACCAGGTTTGGCACAACGGCCTCATCTTTAAAATGATAAATTGTGGTTTCCCTGATGAACTGGTTGCCTTGGTTCGCTCCTTTTTGTCGCATAGATCCTACCGTGTCAGGGTTGGAAGCACCTTGTCTAATCCCTGTGATGTCAATGCGGGTGTTCCCCAGGGTTCAGTCCTGGGGCCGGCGCTGTTCAATTTCTTCATTCACGACCTACCGGAATTCACAAAATGCAAACTGTACCTATTCTCTGATGATGTGGCCATCACAACAAGCGCAAGGAATCCCGCACACGTCATTAGTCGCTTACAAAAGTGAGAAAAATGGTTCGACAAATGGAGGTTAAAGCTCAACGTTGACAAATGTAAAGCTATGTACATTACACGTAAACGCAAGAATCCTCTAGGGACCCTGGCCTTATATGACAAAAATCTGGACCGGGTGAAGAACTACAAGTACCTTGGTGTAAAGATTGACTCTAAGCTAAACTGGAATGACCATGTCCAATATGCCCTCAACAAGGCTAAAAAGGCAAAGTTCAGCCTGATTGCGCTCTTGGGGAGAAACAGTGCCCTTGGATTGGACAATAAACTCTTGCTGTACAAGGTGGTAATCCGCACCATCTTGCTCATGGAATGCCTGCCTGGGCGTCTATCTGCAAATCAAGGTGGAGGGAAATACAGATCTTTGTAGGTTTGCATACAAACATATATATACCTTGAAATTCCAAAATGTAACCTTCAGGACCATTGTTCAGCTCAATAGGAGAGTTCCCAACAACTCTTCCATTTATGAAGACCTCAATATGGACCACATTGGTAGCTATGTCCAAATGCTCCTTAAGAAATTGCTTCTTAAAATTGAGACCCACGACAATCCCTTGGTAGCCGGTATACTGGACCACCCTCTAGCCCTTAGGGGTCCCATAAGGATACGAAGAACCTTCATGTACTGGAAGTTAAATTCGATGATATCAATAAGGTTGTCTTCCCCGACTTCTGGATATATTAGCCGCAGATGCTCAGGGCTATCTCTACATCAATCAACAATCTTATTCCTCGTCCTACCAGTTAGGACTCTATTCTCAGGACGACTCTCGAGGGACATCAGGATTCTCCTCTAACTCAGTGTAATTCCCTTGATTACGTTATGGGCGAGTGTGCTATGGAAGCTCTGCTCCCGGACCGCTCGTGTCTTTTCACTACACTGTTCGATTGTCGATTGTAAACATCGCGATCAATGTCAGAAAAGCTACTAGATGCTTAACGAGAAAACATCGAGGTTAACATCGATGTCAGGGAAACTACTATTCCGCATAAATGAAGTTATAAAATTAAAAACCCATATGTACATTTCGGAGATCTGTCTCCTTCTTTTTAATTTTATAATTCATTTATGTGAATAGTGTTTTCTTTTCTTCTGTTGGCGTTAACACCAACATAAAAGAAATGTCTTCACTTTGAACAGTTTTCGGCATTTGTTTTTAATGGCAATTAAATGAAACAGAAATTCAATAATTATACAATAATTAAAACATTTAACGGAAATCACTGAGCTGTTCAATTGTTAGTGAACTTAAAATCAAATATTTTTCTGTATATTTTGGGAAGTACACCACACTATCCAACTATTGACTATAAAAATATAGAAAAAAAACATCGATGCTATCATTGTCTAGAAACTTCTTGATGTCCTAGCATCGATGTACCTGAAAACATCGAGGTTCGATGTTGACGTCGAATACATCGCACGGCTCTATAATGTAGGGTGTCAACAATTAAATTCTTCAACTATTTCAACATTTCACAGAAAAATTACAGATGGCAGAAAACAAGAAAAGTAAACAGTTTTCTTTAAAAGGAGAAGCTCAACATTTTAAAAGAGGTTAACAAAGGTAGAAAACGGACAGACGTTGCCAAACATTTCGGAGTTCCTAAGACTACAGCATCCACGATAATCATAGACCTTAAAAAATTCAAACTGTAATGGAAAAGTCCCAACTCTGTCCAGAAACAAAACATTTAAGACTACGTAAGTCTACATGTACTATAGGATTTTTTTTCAGTTGTTTGTACTGTTCTTCTGTGTACATACTGTGTACGTATCAACGATACATTATCGTACACAAGCACACAATGAGTACTGTGTTAAGTAGCCTGTAGGGACTCCCCTCCCCCAAGTTTCAGACTAACGTTCAAAATTCCAGATCCGTTGGAGTACATTAAAATGAGGTTTTACTGTAATGTGTAAGTATAAACAAAAGGCTTACATGAATGCACACGCAATATAAAAAGTTTTACAAGTATTAATTTTCATACAGTTAACTTGGGACTATTGTTATAAACGAACTGTTTTTGTACAATAAGTAGTATGTCAGAAATATTAGAAATTTATTTAAAAAGTTCTGAATACAAAAGCAGTTCTGATGATTGGAGGTCGATATAAGCTTCTATGCCTAATAAGAACAGAGTAAAGTAGAGGATCCAAAGGGTAACCTTCAGGTATGCTGCTTCTTATTGTTTTAGATTCTGAAAATAATTTTTTGTATAGTGATTATCCCTGAAGGTACGATTATTAGTAGGTCAGTGAAAAGCTCTGTGACAGTATAAGAAAAACCAATAACAGGAGGGAACATAGTCTATAGAGTGCTTGAAAAGTTGAAGTAGTATATAATGTTGCAAACTGTTGACTGGGAGACTTCTACATGCATGCAACTGACCTTCATGCTTTTAGATTTTCTCCTTAGACAAGAAGCTTCATTTTTCTACTAATCCATGTGTATACAGTAGAACATCCGTATAGCGAAACTCAACGGACCAGCAAAATCATTTCACTATATAGATATTTCGTTGCATGGAGGTAGTGTTAAAATTTGCATAATTTTGATGTATAAATTGTATATGTATTTTAAATTTAGTATTTTTATATAAAAATTTAGTATTTTATATTAATTTGAATGCTTTTTAACATTAAAAACAAAACTTTTTCGATACTTGACATCGCTGCCTAAATAAAGTCATCCAGGTCGCCATTGCTGAAATTTTGTTTGGATCGCGATTATTTTTTCTGAATTAAAATTTGAAAGCAGGACTGACCGAAAATAATTTTGTAATACATATGTTACGGAAAAATACCAATAGAACGTATCCATAAGCGTGCATATTAAGGCCGACAAGTGTTTTTTCGTCGGCCTCGGTAAAATTAGAATTTCACAAAAACGTTTATGGGCTTAAACTTTCAATAAAATAAAGTCATAAATTAGAACAAATATTAAAAGTTTTTAATATAAAAAATCTTCCGAGTTTCGACAGCTTTTAATGCAGTTCTCGTGCCAACTCTCATAAAAAATAAATTTTTAATATGCTGGGACATTTAAACCCATCAGCAGGCCGCCATTATTGCTGTGGAGTGCATCATGGGTAGTTGGCTGCGATAACGTTGTTCTCGAGAACTTTGTAATTTTGCCTTTAAAATAAGCCTAATGCCACAGTCGCAGCTGACTGGGCAGAGCTTGTGACGTAAAAACTTGTTTTTAACTTCGCTTGTTGGCCGTTTGCGATGATTTCGTTCGTTGGTTGTCCTAAGTGCGGAAACAAAATTTCGTAATAAAGAGCTAAAATATACCTTAAAATTTATTGTCTGGACCGAAAATTCCTTACGTTATAGGGATAATTATGCTATAAACATTTTGCTATATGGAGATTGAAAATGCATTAAATCAATAGGATTTTTGCTGGGACCACAGAAAAATTTCGCTATATCGACATTCGCTCGACGGAGGTTCTACTGTATATATTCAAGGGCCTTTCTCTGGAAAAACCTGATTCATCCACTGTTACCAATATTGAAGTCTTTCTGTTTATATTGAGTACATTGCTGGTTCCTGCTTTTAAAATGTTTACCTCTTTTGCACATTTTTTTATTATGGCTGAATATGAATAATTGCAGTCTTAAAAGGGCTGTTATATTGCCTTCCAAAATTGGTCAACTTTAGCTGGCATACTCAGTGCGAAATCTGTTCCAACGACTGGCCTTGATAGTATCGAGCTACATTTATAGCCTCAATTAACCTCATTCACATACTCCCAGTATTTGCATATTTAAATCGGTCGTTTATAACATACTCAACCTCTGTATAGACACCACAACTTAAATAGCGCCACTATAGTGTTCAAAAACAGAAACTGTGTTAAGGGATTCCACCGTAACTCCCCCTTAAGAGAAGCGCCGCTCTAGTGTTAAAAAATAGAAACCAACTCTAGGGATCGCGCCGTTTATCTTTGGAAAGCGACAAAAAAAAATTTAGGGTTACATCCTATTTTATTGCTGGTATGCAACGAAAACGAGTTTTGTTACTTTCTGTTTTATTGCTGATCGATCCTGCCGGACAGGTGGCCTAGAGAGCTAGGGCGTAGGCTTTCTAGTTCTCGAGTCCACCTGGTTGTGGGTTCGAATCCCGCCGTGGGTATGGATATTTGTGTTTGTCCTGGGCTGCGTACAGATATAACTTGTGTAAAAGGTGCAAAATGACCTTAGTAGTCGACGCCAAAAATTCTAATAAACCAAACCAAACCAAATCAAATCAACTGATTGGTCCTACTTGGGTTTAACATTGTAAAATCTTAAATATGTCGAATTTCGCGATGCTAGTGCCAGAAAAGCTTAGTGGTAAGTTGCGCTGAGGATATTAATCCCACTGACATGGCATACTGCATTTATTTTTTATTTTTTACCAGATTTTGTTATTTATGCATGTACAAGTCTTATTTTGCTAACAGGGAGAGGTGTCCAAATATTAATGGTAGGTCAGAGAGTTGTGTATATACATCGTTTACAAATCATGAGGCAAATGTAAAAGAAAAATAAACCTGTTAAAATGACCAAAATTACAGCCCCCCCCCCCCCCCTTATAATCCCTTGGAGCATTAGTACATTTTATATGACACATTTCCACAATTTGAAACATAATACAGTCAAACTTGGATAATTCAAAACTGAAGGGACTACTAAATAAATTCGAATTATCCAAAACTTCGAATTACAAAAGTTAAATTGAGGTAATACATACGTCAAGGGACCAAGAAAATTCTTCGAATTAACGATGATTTAGAATTACAGAAGTTCGAATTATTCTAGCTCGACTGTATTAGCCAAAAAAGCTTGCTGATGTTAACTGTCCTTCAAAGAAAAGCTGTTCACATCATAAATAAGCAGCATGTCTGACAAAAGCAGTTCTATTTTTAAAAAAATAATGTACTGCAGTGCCATCTGTAGCAATTGCAACAAGTATTAGTTGAAATCTATAGAAAAGCAACAGTGAGAAATAGGACAAAAGAAACGCTATCTGAGATGAGGGTCCAAACTATAGTTCTTCCTTTCACATTGGCTGTGTTCACAAAGTAACGGGGAACAGTGGGTGCGGCCAGCTGGTTGGACATAAACGCAAGCGTGGGCCTCGCCTTCAAGGACACAAATGCTAGTGGGCATGAGTACAGTGGATACAACCCATCCACTGGACCCACTGTTTTGAGAGAAGATCACTGTACCCACTGATCACCCGAAATACAATGCAAGGCTTTGTGTTTGCTTTGTAGGACATCACATTTCCTCAAATAGAAGAGATATGACAATCGATGATATGGGAAGGGGAAACTATCAGAACTTTCTGTAGTGCAATTTGCATGCTCATTATTTTTTTAAAAGACACTTGCAAATAAAGTCGTTATATTTTTCTTTAATAATACTGGGCAACAAATTTTCAAAACTTTTTTGTCTCCGATATGAAAATAAGCATTTGTTAATGAGTTGAATGTGCTGAACACGAATATGACTGTGAAAATGCAAAATTGGCTCTAGTTTTTTTGTAATATGCAAAAACAATTGTGTACATAATAAAATGACTACCAATAGCTCTGGTCAACAACATTTTTGGTACCGGGGAAGATAGGTGTTCTAGACTAATTTCAGTGTGCTGATTCCAAATCTGAATTCCAAATTTCCCTATCACGTCAAGATCTCGAGTTATAAAAATAGTTTAAATTTTAATGGTAGCCATTGTTTAAATTTGACATCAGGAGACTGTTTTACACCACTGAAACTTAACATCCTGACGTGATAGAAAAATTTGGAGTTCAGATATGGAATCAGCACACTCAAATTAGTCCAGAAAACCTACGTTTGTCAAAGTTGCAGTTCTACTGGATAAATATACATGTTGAAACGTAGAAAATGAACTATATTAAATATCTCAAAAACTAGAGCCAATTTGAAAAAACTGATCTCATATTCGGAATCAGTGCAACAAATTTACCATAAAATGACTTTTAAATGATTGGAGGTAAAATGTGTGTTGACCAGTGTAATCTTTTATTAATCTATAATATTATTTTTTTTTTAAATTAATAATAAAATATTAATATTAAATTACAATAAATTCAAATAAAATAAGATTTACAAAATAAAACCAA
>JAHWFO010092969.1:0-12412 GCA_023313115.1 Rhysida immarginata | reverse complement strand
GTCATAAAGTACTTAGCGTTGTTCTCCGAATAATTATAAGCATAATTTTCATTATCAATTTTTTAAAATTCTCAAAAAAAAACGTTTGGCTATTATTACGTAATTCTAAGCTTTCTGACGTAATTCATCCATGCCATAATGACATATTTTTTCCCTGGCTCCTGTCATAATAGCCAGGAGCCACTTTGGATAGCCCTCTGACGTCATAATAAGCTTTGAGAATAGTTATAATAGCCTTCTGACGTCATAAATCATCCATTCCTATAGCCTTTTGACGTCATAATAGCCAAACTTTGGATAACGATTTCAAGCATTTTTTTTTTAGAATTTTGCGGAGAACAACGCTAGGTACTTTATGATTATCGAATCTGATACACCCTGTACGAGGTCTGTTCAAAAAATACGTAGACTGACGTCATAAAACAAAATATACTTTATTCAGAAGTTACACATCTGGGTCCCCTTCAAAGTACTCTCCTCCCCGCGCACACACTTATCCCAACGGTGTTTCCACTTTTGGAAACAGTCCTAGAACGCTTCTTTTGTGATGTCCTTCAGCGCCTTCGTCCCATTTGCCTTTATGTCGGGAATCGTCTCAAATCTCCTTCCTTTCAAAGGTCTTTTCAGTTTGGGAAACAAGAAGAGGTCACAAGGAGCGAGGTCAGGTGAGTAGGGTGGGTGAGGAAGAACAGTGATCGAGTGTTTGGCCAAAAACTCTCGAGTTCTGAGGGCTGAATGGGCTGGAGCGTTGTCGTGATGAAACAACCAGTCATCTCTCGTCCACATTTCTGGCCTTTTCCACTCGTCCAGTGGCAGTTTTTCCGAGTTTAACACAAAATTTTACAGTAACTCTTTGCTCGTTCAAGTCACTCATTCTAAAAATCCGCCAAACGCAAAAAAGCACACTTAACAAACAACCGCGTATCTAATCAACCAATACTGATATTTGCAATCTAATCAACCAATACTGATATTTGCAATCAAAAAACTGCCTTGTAATCAGCGGATCTGTCAGAAGATGGCGACACAAAGCGATTTTGATTGGGACTAACAGGGCCCGCGCAATTCAAACAGTCTACGTATTTTTTGAACAGACCTCGTATATAAGGGGCACATATATATATCGTTAAATTAATTCGTATTTACATATTTAATCAATTGTTGATTGGTTTGATAACATGCGTTATTATTGATTGATTGACAATTAAACTCGTCAGTCTTTATAGCATTGTCTTATGTATTTACTTGGTTGTAATGATTTCGCTCTCCACCCGTATATGCTTTCTCACACTCGTGTCAATTTCTATTATGATCGTGATGAACCAGTACCCATAAATACAGGGTGTATCAGGTTCGATGGTCATATAGTACCTAGCGTTGTTCTCCGCAAAATTCTAAGCATAATTTTCCTTATCCATTTTTCAAAATTCTAAAAAAAATGCTTGAAATCGTTATCTAAAGTTTGGTCATTATGACATAATTTTTTTACGAAATTTCCTAACGGCATTGAGTCAGTTTAGCAGCTATGATAATTTTTAGCTATGAATTTTCGTTAATTTAAAATATCAATTCATTTAGAGCTCACTAAAGTAGAGCAATTCTTGTTTATTTTCGAAATACACGAGTCTATTGACTCTGTCTCCTACCCTTTTAGGAATGAACTTGCATTCAGCAGAAGGGTGCCTGATAAAAAATTATGTCATTACGGCATAAATGAATTACGTCAGAAGGCTTAGAATTACGACATAATATCCAAACTTTGGATAACGATTTCAAGCATTTTTTTGAGAATTTTGAAAAATGGATAAGGAAAATTATGCTTAGAATTTTGCAGAGAAAAACGCTAAATTATACTTTATGACCATCAAACCAGATACACCCTGTATATCTAATTATATATATTGGTTAATGTTCACTTCTGAACATAGCGCGATGACTGATCATACGACCAACGAAAGTGAATTTATTTTTCTCTCCACTTCATCCGATAAATGCTCGATCGGGTTGAGATCGGGCGACCGAGCTGGCCACTGAAGCAGGTAGAAGTCCGCGTCATGTTCCTCGAACTGGTCCAAGATCATTCGAGCATGGTGACATGGAGCATTGTCCTGCTGAAATTGTCCGTCACCACCAGGAGGGATGGTGACGTCATACATAGTCATCACCAACGGGTGCACCCGTCATCATCATCGGGACGATCATACACAGTCATCATCAACGGGTGCACCTGATCGGCAACAATGTTCAGATAGTGTGTTGCATTCAGGGATCTGTCTACAAATATCAGAGGACCCAGTGTGCCCCAAGAGAAGACACCCCTGACTAGCACTCTTCCTCCACCCGTCTGTACGGTTGTCTGCTGTAGGATGGGTCCATGGCCTCGTGCTGTCTGCCCCAGATGCGCAGTCTGCCATCTGCATGGTGAAGTAGGAACCACGATTCGTCGGATCAGGCGACCTTCTTCCATTTATTCAGTGTCCGATGCCTGCGTGCTCACAGCAGGCGCGCTTTCCTATTTTGAGTTGACAGCACCAGTACCCGTACTGGCCGCCTGTTGTTAAATCCAGATCAATGCAAGGTGTCCTACACCGTGTGCTCTGAAATGGGTTGGGATGCTCCCTCATTGAACTGCGTGAAATTTGTTGGGCTGTTCCCGTCCTGTTGCTGTGCTTGATTCATGCCAGTCGCCGTTGGCCTCGTTCATTTACGGCCCTGTTTCGTGCGGAGTTGTTTGTTGGAGGTTGTTTTTTGGCATAATTGCCATTCACGGAATCCCCTTGACACTGTTACAACCGGAGGAGGTTCGTGGTTTTCAAAATGCTCAACTGCGCCCGTCGAGCTAAAACGATCATGCCTCGTTCAAAGTCGGTCAAATCCTTGGATTTACCCATATTCAGTCCACTTCTGCTGCGACTGTAACTTGTGATCCAGTGCATCCCTTTTATACACTGCTTCGGCCTGCTCCATTGTTTGGTTGACGCAATGAGGCCGATCCATTTTCCATATGAGATGGCTCTAATAAATTGGTCGTTCACTGGGTGTTGCGTTATTGGGTAGTTGAAGTTCGAGCTGAGGATGGTGATAGTGTTTCGTAGTTTAGCAGGTTATGATTGGTACTTATGGAAATAACTCATCGAGTTTGATGAAGTCAATTAGCGTCAACGGTACAGGGATTAGCTTGCAGGAATATCGTACAGAGTAGACTGATATGACATTAGAGGGTGTGAGCGGTTGCGCCTGGTATGCTAGCGATCCTAGTGAAATAGAGGAGAACTATGTTTCTTTGTCATGGAAATGCCACGGGAACTACCTTTCGTCTGCTCTCCCCTTTTTTTTGTGAAAATTTTTACATTTTTCGCTTACACATCTCTCAATAGTTTTAAATATAATATATTTTCTCTATATTGTTTTTTTTTCTCTGTATTCTATCAATGAAATATGAATGAAATGTGAATGATGGTTGGTTTGGTTTGTTTGGTATTAACGTATTTTTCAACTGCCATGGTCATTTCAGGACGGCGTTATAGGGGTCGCAAATTTTGCCTCGCAAGGGTTCTTTCACGAGCAGCCTGCAAACGACTACATGGGACCAACGGCTTTACTTCCCTTCTGAAGGGAGTGCATGATCTCAGGATTTTCATTTTTTTTTACCAATTAATTTTTTTCATTTTTATTTTCGTTTTTACCAATTAATTTTGGAACTCAAATACACTGTTGTTCCATTGCAGAGTACACATTATCAAGTAGGCCTAAATCCCCTCTTTTTCACTTGATGGCGCGACCGTCAAAGCGCACCCAATCATCCATTGTTAAAAAGGGCTTATGTCGTATTTGTCTACTCGGTAATCTGTGATGGTACTATAAGTATTTACCGTAGTAGAGGTTACAGTTTTTCTCCTCTGGGAACTAAAAAAAAGAAACACATGACGCTTTCTGTGCGTTAATTTGTTAAGTGGAGTATCACCTGGGAGCAAGGGGCACCAAGTTAAGTAGTGATTTTACTGATTTTGTAAGTTGTCAGTTTTGAACAGGGAGTGACACTCCTTTGGGAGTGACCAAACTGGTTAACACACTTGTGAAAATGCAAAATGCTAGTATAGTGTTCTTCCCAATAGGTTTGCCATGGGATATGAATCGGTGTTAAGTATATTTACTGAATTTTTAAAATACTAAATGAACTCCGTTGTTTATAGTTTAATATTGTATTTTCTTAATTGTTTACTTTTTATGGATGATAATTTTTGGGCCCCATATCTTTCTACAACTTGTATATTAATCTGCTGGAAATGTGTGTTATTCTTGTAATAATTGATTAAAATAAGCTTTTAATCATTTATAGATTTGTCTCCTCGGTCATTTTTTCTCACTGCTCCACATCTCTAGACTTAGTAAGCCAAACAACCCGTACCTGGTTTACCGTGCATAAGGCATAAATCTTATTCATTCTTTCTTATTTTTTCTCACCTTTTTCTTAATTTCATTGTGAGCACGCATGGGCGGTACATTCATGGCATCCGAAAAGGGACTCAGTAGTCCAGAATTTCCGGAGTTTAAGGTGTGGCGGTGTGTAAGACCATAGACAACGTCACTATGCTGGTGAAAATCTTAAATTTTTTAATAAGGGAAGGGTGAAAACACCTATGGTGAGTTGGGGGAATGCCGAACCAGTATAACATCGATGAACTTGAGGGTCTCTGTCTAGGTTGACAGTGATGAACTCGAGTGGTATAATATTTGGAAATAACAGGTTGGGTTCCTTGAATTATGTCAGCCAAGTGAGGGTCTTCAAATTGGTGATATTGGTCTTGATCGTCGAAGTGCCCTTAAATGTGTAATATATGAATACACAGAATGTTTCAGTAATGAAGTTACATGTGTGCATGGAGTAAACGACTTCCATGGTGAATACGATATTGACAAAACTCACCCTGTGTTCGTTCGTCAATATCGTATACCCCATATCAAAATGCTTATAAAAACAATAATTGGATTTAGAAAGGGCAGAGATTATTGAGAACAGTAAGAGTGCTAGGAATTTCTCGGTGCAAGTCATCCCGAATAAAAACGGGGAAGTGCGTATTACGCTAGAATTGTGTCGGATTTAATGAATGCACCAGTCCCGCGGGCTTTCCTACCCCAATCATTGGAGGTATTTTAAAAGAACTGCGAGAGCATAGGCACTTCTCAGTGCTCGACCTAAACAATAGTTACATCCAGATCCCGTTGGCCAAATCACTGAAGGTGTCCTATGCTTTCCAGTCGCTCTGGGATAATTTTCAAATAACTCAGCTACCCCAGGGTGAAAAACATTCGTTACATATATTCCAGAGTTACATAGTCTCCACATTGCGTGAAAATATTGGGCAGGGAGTTCTGATTTTAGATAACATTCTTATTTCAACCCGTACTTTTGAGGAGCACCTTTCGGTTCTGAAATGGGCTTAAAAGAGCTCAACTCATTTATTGCACAATAGAGAAGGAGGCATTAGCAATTTTCCGGGCAACCACCCATTACCGGCACATCATTTTGGAATTCCTGACAGCGATTATTACTGGCCAGAAACCCCTCACCTTCATCAACGAAATGAAAGATGCAAATCAACGGGCGTTGAGGTGGGCTCTGCAGCTAGGAGAATTTCAGCTGTCGTATAAGCACATCTCAGGGAAGCTCATTTTTGTGCCGGATTGGCTGTCTCGACAATGTGCCAACTCCATAATTACCAGAGATGAAGATGAGTGGCTTACAAACATTAAAACCCATCTGATCTCTGGGATTCGCGAAGGTCTAGCAAACACGGATTTGTAATTCGGGGGGGGGGGGTTGCCATACTGAAGGACTGATTGTATGGCAGAATGCTAGGCATCCCAACTGCCGGCCTCAAATTTGGGCCCCAACTCCGTTCAGGAATGAGATAATTATGCAAAGATATGAAGGAGTTTTAGGTGGACACCGTGGGTAAGTGCCACCATTTTTAAAATTAAGTGAATGCACTATAGGAATGGAATGAGAAAAGATGTGAGAATCATAAGTTGTATTGTTCGCCAGAGGGCTAAAGGTAACCTACCAAAAGCTCACTGGCAGCCAGGGTATTCTGCACACCACCCATTTCAAAAAGTGGTTGTTGACGTTATTAGCCCAGTTCAGAGGTCTCTGCAGGCGTTTGTTAGAGCAATGATGTTTCCGTATGGTGTTACAACCAACTAATAAGGGACCGGGGTACCAATTTTAAATCCGAGGTTTTTTAAGGGTGTGTGCGGACCTGTGGGTGCATCAGAAATTTACCACTGTATATTGAACTACCTCAAATGATCTCACCTTGAAAACTGTCCTATCTATTATATCATGCTATTATACTCATTTCCTGCTTATAGTTAAAATTTATTGGAAACGAATATTCATCTTGAGAATATTTTTGCATCACTCTTCGGTGTAATAGCAACAATATTTCTTGAGTGTCATTAGATATACACGATCGTTTTAATCTGTGTGCTCTGCAATCCCAAAGAAATGAGTGGTAATTATTCACTACTTTGTAATCCGTTGTTCCAATTGCACTCTGCTCTCGATGTCTGGACGCAAAACTTCATCATCCATCTTCACCACTGATGAACATCATTGGATACTGTAGACGCATCTTTCCTTTGAAGTCTCTTTTGCCCTTGACATAAAAGCTCTTATACTCTCCTGCTCTAGAGGATGCTCCCGTTTTTCACATATTTCTAATGCTCGGTTAGCTTTTTGTCTTTTAGTTTTTAGAGTTTATCTGACCAATGCTCGCTCTTCCACTTTTTTTTCAAAACACATATTTGTGGCAGTCATCTGGACGTTTGTTAGGGAGCTCAAAGGAGGCAGGTGTATTGTGAAATGGAGAGTTCTCTGTACAGTCCTTTTTGATGCAATTGAAGGAGGCCTGGCAGTAAATATCGGGAATGAAAGCACACAGAATTACGTCTAGTTTCGCCTTTTATTCCTGGCTTTATACAAATGAAGAGGCGCGCAAAGGTTTGCCTTTTTATATACAAATATGTTTGTGTAAAGAGTTATTGATTGGATGGATACAAAATAAGGAAAATTGCTAAACGAGTTTAGCCAAATGGTTGTGATTGGCTGGAACATGATGATCGAATAACAAAATAGTAACAATAAGTATGAACAATTGTCAGTAAATTTCGGTAAAATTATATAGAATTAAATAATACAGAGAGCAAATGAATTAAAAAATAGAAAAGACATTCACACAAGTATACCCAAAAACAATAGCTAAATCAGGTTGGCAATGGACAACTGCATGCAATGGACGTCGGACCGAATTAATTAGTTTATTCGGTGAATCACGCTGGCTTAGTAGAACTTCGGTGAATCTCTAAAACGGCAGTTTTAAAGGGATCATTAGAACGGTGAACAATGGATATAATGTCATTCCGATTGGAGGGCTTATGTCCATTGTCAAGAAGGTGGATGGCATATTGTGACTTCTTATCTTTCTAAAGGTAAGAAGGAATGTGCTCTTTGTATCTGCTGGTGAAATTGCGAGAGGTTAAAGCAATATAGTAGCTATCACGCTAGTCAATTCGGTAGACACCAGACTGGGAGTATATGTCATGGGTACGAGGTTAAAGGCGGGTTCAGAGGATGTCTGCAAGAAGGGGGTTTGCGGAAAGAAACACGTAGGTAGAAAGAAGCTAGGAACTTGGAAAGACGGTAGCAATGGGGGCTGAGGAAAGGAAAAGATACCCATACTTAATATTTGGTATAAGCAGGTATGTCTTTGTGAACGTCTTAATCCGGAACTTACGCCGAAGCCTTCATCTGCTGTTATTCGCCTGCAGACCCAAAGTGCCAAAGCTGCCAACATCCGCGTATGGGTGACTAAAGCCACGTACCTCCTATACGAGATGAAAGAACGTCTCAATGGACAGCTATAAGACCTCCATCTGCAGGTCGCCGCCATTGTCCCGTCAGACATCCTTGTGTCTCTGACTGACGAGGATGAAACCAGACTCAAGTCGTTTGAAGAGCACAAGTATGATATGTAGCGGGCTTAAAAATAATTTCCTAACTTAGTTTTTATTCACCCAGTAATTTGTGAATTTTTCAGCGTTTCAGCTTTAATTTAATCTACAGGGTGAGTTATAAGTCGCAGTACACCCTGTTTATTCGAAAACGTTGCATATCTGATTATTCCAGAAAGTAAAGTTTCTGTCTGTCGATAGGGCGGCGCTGCAGGCGTTTTTGGGCCGATTGTACATGCAGCGCCACTTTTCAATAGAGTTCCCGCTCTATTGGGAGCTAGAAACTTTAGCTTCATTTTAACAATGGAGCTCGATGACCATGAATATCTATAGACCGTGCTGCACACAAATGATAATAACGATCAAAGTCTTCGATTGTTACGCCATGACGCTAGTACTCTGATCACGTGATCACATTGACTCGAAGCATGACTACGAACGAATAAGTGAACGCACTCCTAGGAGGTGTTGCAATAGCACGCCGGTGACACGCCGCGGCAATGTCTGCCACGCGTCCATTGTTGTATCTTTCTTTGACACCTGGGTACCGCGTGATACGACTGTAATGGTGTCGTGAACGAGTGGGCTGGCGAATGGAATGGCGCCGGTGGTCTTCAGCGACGAATCCCGCGTTTGTTTGGACAAAAAAGACAGACGCGGACGGGTGTGGTGCAGAACATCAAAACGTGCCAGTGAACAATGCATCCGGTATCGACATCGTGAACCAACACCCGGGATCATGCTCTTGGGTGCCATCGGCTACGATACCAGAGCGCCTTTAGTCACCATCCAAGGCAACCTGACAGCAGCACGGTACGTCACAGAGATTCTGTAGCTCGTATTACTGCCCTTTCTGCACACCATACAAGGCGCAGTCTTTCAGCAAGATAACGCCAGATCGCACACGGCAACCACGGTTCAAAAATTTTAGAACTGGTGATGACCGTCTTGAGTGTTTGGTGGACAACAGCTTGTCTAGTCCATTATGAGCTCCAAAATCTAGGACAAACTACCACAGCAGACGTGTATGTTGGTCAGCTTCAAGGAACACATGGAAAAATCAAGCAAAAACAGCCGGCTCTTGCGAACCGTTAGGGTGTTGTTTATCTTCATGACAATGCACGTCCGCATTCGGCAAAGCTGACCCGTAAGGCAATAAACAAACTTGGCTGGGAAATGTTACCTCATCCACCGTATTCTCCGGATATCTCTCCAACAGATTATCACCTTTTCCGATCTCTCGATAACCATTTGAGAAACTAGTGCTTCAAGAAAGAAGAGCTAAAACATGAACTGGATGTGTTTTTCAACTGTAAAACTCGTGATTTTTGTAAAAAAAGAAATTGATGATTTAGTATCTCGTTTGGAGAAAGTTGTTGATAATGATGGAGAATTTTTCGGTGAATAAAAAATTCATTTATGCATCAATTTGAGCGCCATTTGTAATATTTGCAAAAACGAGAGAACTTTCCCGTGGACCTGATACGTCGGTTCTTGATCATAAAATCTCTGAGCCTTGGCGAAGCTAATTTTACGATGATTGGGCGACTAGTCTGCTTGTTACGGGAGTCGAGTGGTTCTGTGAAACCATATCGGAGCTTTGTAATAGAATAATCAAACTTGAGTAAATTAAATCGATGAATTTTTCTTCAAAATTTTCAGTGGGTTCCTCGGTAAGTCCGAAGACACGCAGATTTGACCGTCGAGAGTGTTGTTCGAGAGGGTTGTTGAAAAAAAGCCGTGATAGCTTTCTCTGTTAAATGAGACAGCATTTCTTCTAACGAGCTTTTAGTCGGAGAGTCCACCGCAGGGGGACGTACGCAGTAGGCTTAATCGAAGTTGTTAGAGTTCTTAGATTATATCTTGGCATGATGAAAGTAAAACTTAAAGATGAGTTTAAACTGAATATTATTTGCAAGTGCACTAAATATACAGGGTGTATCAAAATCCCTGGTACAAACTTTGCGAATTGATAGAGGGTGCAACCATAAGCATCTTTTCTCTATAGTGTTTTTAGGGAAACTCAACTCCTGCAAAGATATGAGGGGCTAAAAGTAGGATGCACTGCCTGCAATGTGGCTGACCTGCATACAGAACACCTCTAAACATCGAATGGCGGTAATTTGAACTCCTTAAAATTTAAATTTAAAGCCACGTACCTCCTACACGAGATGAAAGAACGTCTCAGTGGACAGCTGTAAGACCTCCATCTGCAGGTCGCCGCCATTATCCCGTCAGACATCCTTGTGTCTCTGACTGACGAGGATGAAACCAGACTCAAGTCGTTTGAAGAGCACAAGTATGATATGTAGCGGGCTTAAAAATAATTTCCTAACTTAGTTTTTATTCACCCTGCTAAATTGTGAATTTTTCAGCGTTTCAGCTTTAATTTAATCTACAGGGTGAGTTATAAGTCGCAGTACACCCTGTTTATTCGAAAACGTTGCATATCTGATTATTCCAGAAAGTAAAGTTTCTGTCTGTCGATAGGGCGGCGCTGCAGGCGTTTTTGGGCCGATTGTACATGCAGCGCCACTTTTCAATAGATTTCCCGCCCTGTTGGGAGCTAGAAACTTTAGCTTCATTTTAACAATGGAGCTCGATGACCATGAATATCTATAGACCGTGCTGCACACAAACGATTATAATGATCAAAGTCTTCGATTGTTACGTCGTTGAGTTGACTCTGACCCATGACGCTAGTACTCTGATCACGTGATTACATTGACTCGGAGCATGACTCCGAACGAATAAGTGTACGCACCCCTAGGAGGCTTTGCAATAGCACGCCGGAAACACGCCGCGACAATGTCTGCCACGGGTCTATTGTTGTATCTTTCTTTGACACCTGGGCACCGCGCGATGCGTCTGTAATGGTGTCGTGAACGAGTGGGCTGGCGAATGGAATAGCGCTGCTGGTCTTCAGCGACGAATCCCGCGTTTGTTTGGACAATAAAAACAGACGCGGACGGGTGTGGCGTAGAACATCAGAACGTGCCAGTGAACAGTGCATCCGGTATCGACATCGTGGACCAACACCCGGGATCATGCTCTTGGGTGCCATCGGCTACGATACTAGAGCACCTTTAGTCACCATCCAAGGCACCCTGACAGCAGCACGGTACGTCACAGAGGTTTTGTAGCCCGTATTACTGCCCTTTCTGCACACGATACCAGGCGCAGTGTTTCAGCAAGATAACGCCAGACCGCACATGGCGACCATGGGCATGGCATATCTGCATGATGTCAACTGCCTGCCATGGTCCGCAAGGTCCCCAGACCTATTGCCAATTGAGCACGTATCGGACATGGTGGTACGTCGTTTACGATCACCCTGCAATCTCCATGACCTGACACATCAGGTTTACCAGGCCTGGACAGACGCAACCGGAGATTACATTCGCCACCTGTGTGATCACATACATCTGCGGCTGGAACAATGCATCGCCGCTAGAGGTGTCACAACTTACCGATACCGCTTACCCTGTACAAACGAATACACGTCTTGGTTCCATAACTTAATAAAGGTGTGTTCAGATGTATCTCTTGCTGTATACCTACTTTTGTCTCATTCGGATAACTCCTTGTGGATAGGGCACTTTCATTGCAGAGCAGTGTATAAAAAATACTGACATTAGGTTGTTTAAATAAACTAAGTAAATTAACCAGTTTATTTAAGAGATATGACACATGCCAAATGGGAATAATATTTGTCAATAGGAAATCATATTTAATGGTGACAGTAAAATATGTTGAATTAACATAGTGATAAATATAAGGGAATGGCCAAAACCAAAAGTGGTAGGAAAAAAAATTATCAAGACTATTTGTGATATCACACACACATTATTCAACAGATTTTATCGAAATCATCATTAGATATTAGCTGGAGTGTTTTACCCGATGCGTTTTTGTGAAGACGTGGCCGCTGAAACTCCAAGCGTTAGGAGCCACGAATTGGGCTCTAGTTTCTCGAAGAAAACGAGAACGTGTGGCCGTCAAGTCCTCCAAAACAATCACCGCCGAATCCCACAACTTATCAGGTCCAGGAGAATGGTTTTTCGTTTAATGGCTTAATCGAAGTTGTTAGAGTTCTTAGATTATATCTTGGCATGATGAAATTAAAACTTGAAGATGGGTTTAAACTGAATATTATTTGCAAGTGCACTAAATATACAGGGTGTCTCAAAATCCCTGGTACAAACTTTGCGAATTGATAGAGGGTGCAACCATAAGCATCTTTTCTCTATACTGTTTTTAGGGAAACTCAACTCCTGTAAAGATATGAGGGGCTAAAAGTAGGATGCACCGCCTGTAATGTGGCTGAGCTTTGTACAGAACAGCTCTAAACATCCAATGGCGGTAATTTGAACTCCTTAAAATTTAAATTTAAATGTGG
>JAHWFO010092964.1:0-12120 GCA_023313115.1 Rhysida immarginata | reverse complement strand
CTAATTTTAAATTAGCAGTCATTAAACAAGCAGAAGCATCAAATAATTCTGAAGCTGGAAGATTATTTAACGTAACGGAAGCAAACGTTAGACGGTGGAGGAAAGCAAAAGAACAGCTTAAGGGTGCAGTTAGAAGCCGCAAAGCTTTTCGAGGCCCTAAAGGAGGAAGACAACAGGCTGTTGAAAGTGAAGTAGTGGAATTTATTAGAGAGAAAAGACGAAATGGCATGCCAGTAACAAAAGAAGTTGTGCAGGTGAAAGCTTTAGAAATTTCTCGGCGATTAGGACTACCACGAGGAGAATTCAAGGCCAGTATGGGATGGATCACGAGGATGATGCGACGTAATGAGCTTGCTCTTAGAAGAAGAACAACCTTAGCACAAAGGCTCCCTGAACATTACGAGGAGAAACTCTTAGAATTTCAACGGTATGTTATTAATTTAAGGAAGACTCATAATTATTTATTAAGCCAAATAGGCAACGCTGATGAAACTCCAATATTTTTTGATATGTCGACCAATGTGACAATCCATGATAAAGGTGACAAATCTGTACCGATTAAATCTACTGGCAACGAAAAGTCCAGGATAACAGTTATGCTAGGTGTTCTAGCAGATGGAACAAAATTACCTCCATACATTATACTCAAAAGGAAAACTATGCCAAAAGAACAACTTCCACCAGGATTGATTTTCAGATGCCAAGAGAATGGCTGGATGACCAACGAGTTAATGTCGGACTGGATAAAATGTGTATGGTGCAATCGCCCAGGGTCTTTGTTAAAAAAAAAAAAAGAGGAATGCTTGTCTTGGATGCTATGAGAGGCCATTTAACCGAAAAGGTTAAACAGGACATTAAAAATGCTAGCTGTGATCTTGTCATCATTCCAGGAAGAATGATATGCCAACTACAAGTATTGGATGTTGTGGTTAATAAACCATTCAAAGATAATTTAAGAAAGAAGTATACAGACGGGTTGTTAGCAAATGACCACCAACAGGCAAAATAAAAAAGCCTTCTGTAAGCCTGTTGGGGACATGGATCAAATCAGCATGGGGTGCCATTTCTAGAGAAAGCATCATTAAGGGATTCAAAAGGTGCTGTATATCAAATGCATTAGACGGTACAGAAGACGATTTTTTATGGAATGAAAACATTAATGATGAAGTCTGAATTTGTTATTAGAAGAAAATTTTTAATACACTGTAAATACAAATGAAATTAAAGCATTGTTCTTTTTAAAAATTGTAAGTATGATTGGTTATTCATTTACATGTTTATTATTTAACTATTGGTAAAATTTCAATACTGTGGGAGTACATATAGTTCAGTTTTTGACTTAAAATTTTTTTTTCTTGAAATACTTGCAAATTTTGAGGGGTTGTCTTATATTCAGGTCGTCTAAGATTCGGGTAAATACGGTAATATGACACTTAACGATCCTTATTTATCAGCTTATATAATCCAAGGCATACATAGAAAGCACCAATGGGAGGCCAGCGCCAAATCTCGAAACCGGATTGTCTACTGTATCCGTTACAATAAGAGCATAGGCGCAGAAACAATGATATGACGTAATCACGCCTCTGGTCTTCTATTGGTCTTTACATCGGAAGGGCTGTTGGAATGGTTGAGTGTTTTTCCTTCAGAAAAAAAAAAACCTCTGAAAACCTGAGCCATTCCAAAAAACCTTCAGTTTTAAAGGTAAAACCTCTGAGTTCCCAACACTGGGATAAAGGAATTAATCCTTCTTTAGAATTCGATCACCCTTTACCATAGAATAGTTATTCTGTGCTTTTACCATTACTTCCTTGTTTAGACGAGGGGGTGAAGAAGGAAAATATTTCCAAGACACTCACCCACCAAAGGCAGCTGATACTGATACATCAGCTGATACTATCTCCAAAAGAAATGTCATTTATCAGTCTCAGGAAAAATAAATAAATAAATGTACAACCATAATCATGTACAATATTTAATCAATTAGTACGCCGTTAAATTTCATGGACTTAAAAATAATTTCTTTAAGGTTAAAGGTAAAACCTGTATCACTAGATAATAAATTAAAAAGTACTTGAACTTTTAGGTGATATTAATGTACAAACCCTCCAAGAAAGTATGGAATACATACACAGTGGATGACACAATAATATAACACTTTCGTGACTAAGCAATTTATTGTATCAGAGGTAACACTGAGGCGAATTTTAGGCGAATGTGGCCGTGTTTTATCATATGCAAATGCCAAACGTTATGAAAAATCACACGTAGGAAATGTAACAGCATCTGCCTGACACCCCTGCAATCAATTAAATATGGAATATGCGATGGTCGCCAAATAAATTTGGAATAAGTAGAAATTATGCACCTAAACCGTAATGGAATCGACTTTGGTTAAGCTCCACTTTGTATAAATGGGTGAGACCATAGCTTTTTGTGCTTCATATTTGTTCAATAACTGCACGTCTGTTCATGGCACCTGTAAAAGAGCTTTCAGACGACATAAAAATTAGTCAAACTCTTAGTGGATGGTAAGAAGCAATCTGAAGTGGTGGAATTATTGAAATTAAACCAAGGAACGAGTTTCCAAAATTTGGAAAAAATATAGGACAACGGGAAATGTAAAGAATGTTCAACGATCTGGAGCCCCATGGAAAACATCTGCCGGGGATGACAGACGATTGAGAGCTATCGTTAAGGGCAATAGAAGCTTTACTGCTGCACAAATAAACAAAGAATGGCAGCGAGGCGGCATACATGTATCCAATGAAACTGTAAGGAAACGATTAAAAGACATGGGATATAGCTTTTGCAAGGCTAAGTGTAAACCCTTCATGGCGAAGGCGCATAAGAAACAACGTTTGAGTTGGGCAAAAGAGCATCAAGCTTGGACTCGACATGTCTGGATGAGTCGAGAATCTGCATTGGTGGAGGTGATGATGCTGGAACTTTCGTATGGAGTTCTGAAAAGTTCAACGAACAGTGCCTGCGTTCTACTCGGAAATTTCCTACCTCAATCATGATATGGGGCTGTATTTCGGCTCGTAGACCAGGACAACTATGTATTTTAAACACTACTGTTAATGCAGATGTCTATTGCGAGATTATTGAAGGCTTTCTAGTCCCAACCACTGAACAGCAGTTTCCTGAGGATGACAATGTTACATTCCAGGACGATAACGCGTCGTGCCACAGAGCCAAAAAAGTGGTAGAGTTTTTGAAAACTAAAGGGATTAAGCAACTGCCATGGCCTCCCAATAGCCCTGATATCAATCCCATTGAAAACTATTGGTGGAGACTGAAGCAACTGGTACACAACAAACACCCAACAACAAAACAGGAACTGAAGACTGCTCTACGAACATATTGGGCAAACATTGACACCGGGTACTGCCGACAGTTAATAGAATCCATGCCCAGCAGGATCAGAGCGATAATTAAAGCAAGAGGAGGTCCCACACAATACTAAACAGGTTTGAAAACTCCATATTCCAAACTTGTTTGGCGACCTATCTCATATTCCATAATTCTTTGATTGCAGGGGTTTCAAGAAGATACTGATTATTTCCTAAGCATCATATTTCATAACGTCTAGCGATTGAATTCCAAATTTCAGGACCACATTAACATATAATTCATCTTAGTGTAACAATTGGAGAGAATAAATTGCTTAGTAACGAAAGTGTTATATTATTGTGTCATCCACTGTGTATGTATTCCATACTTTCTTGGAGGGGTTGTAAAATCTTTTTGTCATATTTGAAATTATTGGTAAGTCCATTGTTCACTTAAAATACGCTCAATCTATCATAAAATTCATTCATTTAAATATTCAATTCATCTTTGATGATGGAATATTATGTAGATGTCTTTTGAATCAGTTGTATAATGATTGTGGGTTTATTCATCTGCTGTACATAAGATATGAAAAACGATAAAAATAGCTAGAAAGGTATACAAAAAGGCGAGGAACGACGAGATGTTTCGTCCTAGCCTCAAGCTTGAAAACGGTGAAAAATCGAAACGGTCGTTGCCTATTGTATTCTTATATTAATTTTATTGATTAATATATCATTCAAAAGTATGTCTTCTTTATAATTGATATTGTATTATAAGTTATGGATTAAAGCATTTCATTTATTTTAAAAATTAAATTTCAAAAAAATTAAAAAATAAAAAGAAAGAAATTTCAAAAAAATTATAAAAACAACTTTCAATGCATATTCTCCCGATATCATTTTTATTTCAAGATCAGGTTTCACAGTTTTTAAAATGACCACAAATTTATTAAGTTAACATTTATTTATTTATTTTCCCTGAGATTGATAAATGACATTTCTTTTGGAGATAATATCAGCTGATGTATCAGTATCGACTGCCTTTGGTGGGTGAGCGTCTTGGAAATATTTTCCTTCTTCACCACCTCGTCTAAACAAGGAAGTAATGGTAAAAGGGTGATCGAATTCTAAAGAAGGATTAATTCCGTTATCCATTGCTCGAATCCTATAGAAATTTCGCTGCAAGACTCACAGCTCCAGTACTGAACACGGTGTATTCCTATCGCTGTCCGTTTAGTTTTTATGATTTTTCAAATATACCGGTCATTTTTGAAACACCTGGTATATATGATCAGTCTTGCAGAGAATTTAGTTTACAATTTCTGGATATATTTGTTTTCTTATACAAATAATAACAGAGGATATTGCTAGTTTTGTTTGGGATATTGTCGTGGCATTCTATAATAACGAAATTTCACTGATAAAAATTTACAAATAAAAATAAATTGGAATGGCGGAATGGAACTTTCGCACAGGCCTAACACGAGTTGATGATACGGATTCAAAAAAAAAATTATTAATTTCAATTAGAGGAAGCTGTTCATAACATTTTTATTGTGTTTGGGGCACTTAAATGAATGCTTCTGCCATTTCTTCATTTTTTTTTAAATTTAATTTCTCCAAAAAGGCTTAGCCCATTTCCATAAAAAATACGTCAATGCATCTGTTCCATAGTTAAAGGACCCCTCTAAGTTTGAATCAATTTTTATTAAAAAAAAAAAAAAAATCGGGGAGGGGGGCGTTTGGAAGAGAGTAAATAATCCAAAACGGCTTATCACAGCTAAACAAGTCATTTACAAAAAAAAATTCTCCTTAATGCGAGGAGTCTGTACATGCCGAGTTTGTTCAGTTCGGTTCGCTGGTTTGAACGCTACTGCCATTTTTTAATTTTTAGAAGAAAAAAAAATTAATATCAGAAAGAGGAGGGTTCATAATACTGTTCTTATCAAAAAGGCATAATTTGTAATGAAATTTTGAATGAAATGTGACTTGTTTATAAAGTTGGCAATATATAGATGTCATGTGGAAACAGGTCGATTGTTGCAGTCAAGCCTGTGTGAAACCCAACTTTTAGTACAATATTATACCCAATATTAATTTTAGTAAAGTTTTTAATTTTTTTCAGTTCTCAAAGAGCAATAATCTCAATTGTGCTTGTGAGAAATGTAATTTTTAACCTCTAAAGTAGTTAAAATCTTGTCTATTTCCTTTTCTTTTTTTTTTTTTCATTAAACCCGTTTGAGAGAGATCGTACATATTAATAATTATATCATTCAATTCAGTTATTATTCATTTTATTTTTGTTGTTGATGTTGCTATCTCATTATGAATAAAGGTCTCTTCACTTCAGCTCATTGCGTTGTATGTGTGCGCATTTTTCATTGTGGGCATTTTTACCCATGGGCATTTTTCAGTGTGCGCAATTTTCTGTTACGCTTTTTTCCTATTCGCAATTTTCATGTGCGCTTTTTTCTGGTCACCGCACAAGACGGATCGCCATCGCAGAGGTGTGAATCGGAATACTGCTTGGAGAATTTTGCACGAAAATGGTCTCTACTCATACCATATCCAGAGGGTGCAAGGCCTACGTGACAAGATTATCCTCCACGACGACGATTCTGCAGGTGGTTGCTGCGACAGTGCATTAGGTGTCCTCCATTTCTGACGTTCATTCTGTTCACTGACGAATCCTGCCTCACTCGCGATGGGCTCTTTAATTTCCACAACTATCATGAGTGGTCTTATGCTAATCCTAACACCATCAGAGAAGCACATCATCAGGACCGATTTTCTATCAGTGTGTGGGCAGGTGTAATAGGGGATTGTATCATTGGACCGTTCATCCTTCCGCAGAGGCTCACAGGAGCTGCCTATCTCCAATTCCTGCAATAGGATTTCCCTTAGTTCTATTATAAAATGTACCTCTTGTGATTCACCAACAAATATTGGTTCATGCATGATGGTGCACCAGCTCATTATCAGCTGTCTGTCACCTTTCACCACCAGTGGATTTGTCGGGGTGGACCACGTGCATGGCCTCCTCGATCTCCGGACTCGAACCCATTGGACTTTTGCATCTGGGGCTATCTAAAAGAGCACGTTAATCATGTCATAACGGTGATTATATTATCGTAGAGGGATGAATAACAACAAAAAAATTTACAATAAAAACGAATGACTAAAAATAAATAAAAATCTATAAATGAATGACAATAAATATAAATTAAAAATTAAAGGTATGACAATAAATATAACTTAACGAATGACAAAAACAAGTGAATTAATACACCTAAATTTATAACACATAGTGGAACAGTAAAATTACTGGAAAAACAAAGTAAAATAATAAATAAAAAGCAAAACAAATTAAATAAAATAATGAATAAACCAAATTGAAGAATTGAACAAACAGTAACGTAAAATAACACATAACACAACGATGATTGCGGATAATATGTATACAATGCAATCTGACCTAATGACTGCCCGTATTGTTGTTTATTGTTTTTGTTTTTTAATTGTTGTTAATTTGATCATCAGTGCTAGCAATGTTGTTAATTGTGATGTCTTTATAGAGAGGACTGTTTATGATTAGCCAGTATAATGGATTATAAATGCTTTCTGAGAAACAGACTTAGCCGACTGGGCAATTTCCAAGGATTTAGGATTTTTTGGTTTTATAATTTTCATATAAAGACGTGGTTTTTTTTTGGGTTTTTTTTTTTCTTCTAAATAAAGACTAAAATGAATAAAATAATAAAGTATAAAACAAAAAGTACCACTTTTTAAGCACCACTTTCACCTTAAACAATGCAGTAAAAAGTAAAAAATATAATTTAAAAAAGGTAAAAGTGTGGCGGCGCTTTTTATATTAAATTTTAAAACAAAAATACTGTATGAATGCGCCACTACACTTTTTATATTCATACATGGAAGTTAGAGTTGTTTAGACTGCATTTATTTAATGCATTCAGCTTTATAATTTATTTTTTTTTAGTTGCAGATATATTCTAATGTCTACAACATTGCTGAAAGAAACATAGCCACTCGGGTGCTAAATAATGTTTTTATTTCAAATTTTTTGTTTTTTCATTAAAATTTAGTAATTGTGGATTACAATTTACAGGGGGATATATTTGTACATGAGGATATGTTAGTTATATTTAAAAATACAGATGGTTTTAACACTTGTAGGAGTTGTAAAACATTTCTGTGACACCATAAAATTTTCCAATGAATAAAAAGACAGTATGAATTTTCATTACAGTATAATGTTCTATCACTCACCTCTGTTCATGCTAAATCAAAGCTAATGTTTGGAACAAGAACTGAAAATTAATTTTTAGATCACTACAATAATCTTAAATATCTTAATTAGCAATAAGCAATATTCTTTTTTTTTTCCTAAATATTTTAAAGCCTCAGAAGGTGATAAATAAGAACTGGATAAGGTAAAGATATTAAGATGAAAACACAGAAGGAGAAATTTTGCAACCTGTATTTGAATTAGGGACTTCGACTATCCAGCTCATTGCCTCTACCAACTAGGCCACCATGGACACAGGACAACAAGGTTGTTTTCAAGTGTATTAAAGACCATAAATGATATTGTCTCCACTGGAGTCAATGTGGAGCATCAATGATAGAGCAGGCAGATCAGGAAAATCTCCTTTCCAAATCTTCAGAAAGCTGATGTAAACTCGTAAGAAAATAATAAATAAGAACCTGGTGCCTGCCCTATCATTGGGCTTCCACATTCACTAACTTGTAGGCTTGCTGTCCCGTGTTTCTGCAGTGGACCAAGTTGGTAAATGTAATGAGCCGGATACTATGGTCTTTGGTTCGAATCCAGATGGTATTTTCCTTCCGTTTTTTCCATACATGTTATTTTCAAGCCTTGTAAGGTTTGAAGTGGAATCTGGCAAATAAAACTTGAGTATAATACATCAAGTGATGCTATATTTTAGTGGAGCTCTTAAATGCAATAACAATTTTTTAATATATTATCATCTTATTGGTTGTAAAAGTTTTTCTTTAATTTTATGTGTGTGCCTTGTTTTGTTTTATGCTTTAATTTTGTATTTAATTTTTTATTTCTTTTGGTAGCGTCAGAATCAAGAACTCTGTGAAAAGATCCAGCAAGAGCGAGAAGCTACAACTGAAGTCAAAGTGCAAATTCGTTTACTTCAACTGAAGCAGGAAGAAATCCTGAAACAACATATTTCGCCTGATAGAGAAGCGACTGTTTATTAAGACTGAAAGTTTAAATAGTCAAAATTCATTAATATCAGTTTCTTAGATGGTTATGTTTATTTGAACTTGTGTATTTTTTTGTGTTTCAAGTGCAAAGTGCGCTGATCTTTGTAAGTTCTGCTTTTATGCTCTCTAGTGCCATCTCATACGAGTTAAAAAGTATAGGGGGGAAAATCTCCATCAGGCTGAAGACCACTTTCATAATTTTGAATGAATGACTTAAGTAAACAAATTTAGTCTTGAGCAGGAAGATCTTGCTTTTGTATATTTTTTTAGATTACTGCCAACTATTCCATTGACCATCACCTTCAGTTTGTCTATGTTGAAGAAATAGCCATCTATCGAAAAGAAGAAGAAACATACCTAGGTGTAAATTTCTAATTTTTTTAATAAACTAGCTGTTTATAAGCCATAACATTTTGCTTGATCGTGCAATTTGTAAAGGATGCATTGAAAGCGAATTTTTTTTAAGTCGTGTTTTCATCCTTTAGTTCTGACAGGAAAAGGAAGGGGTTTTAGTCTTAAAAGGAATGAAGTTTTGTTTGCTTGAGTAGGCTATGTAGAATATAACCTTCTTACATCATATCACGTCAGTATTTTGTATGCATTGAGCCTGAAAGTTACACTGTTTGGAATCAGTTTCGTATCTGAAATTGTTGAAAGCAAATTAGTACCATTCCTCTCTTTTTCAGAAAATTACATATGCTTTAAGTCATATATGGCATTAATGCATTCAAAATCTACCAAATGTACCATTAGATAGTCTTTCAATACGGGTTTTTAAAATGTTTTCCAATGTTTAACATTTTTCTTATGAATTTCAGAAATGGAGCCCTTGTTGCATTCCATAAATTTTAGATATTTCAAAATATTGGATCTTTTTGAGTTTTGTTAACATGTTTATAGAATCTTTAGCGAGGAAGAAACTTATTTTCATAATCATGCTTATAAATTTGTTGATGAAAGGAACTATAAATCATGGAGACATCTGATATTTAGTGTCAGATCAACTAAACAAATGGTAAAAACTGGAAATGTGCCTCTTTGATCATGTTTCCAGCATATAGAATTTAACATATTAATTTTAAAATACATTACTTATAAATCTTGTTATTTTGGTGCATACATTTACATCTCATTACAGTACTTAAATTTCATGACTCGAAAATAAAATTTTAAAATATAAGAAGCAGTTTAGTTTTAAAAAAAAAAAATTATTTAAAGTGGTTAAAAAAGAAACTAATTAAAGTTGAGTACAGTTTTTAAGATTTAACCTACGTGCCTCATTCTTTTATATTGAAACAGTACACATTAGAATTTTCATCACATTTCATATATCAACAAACAAAAAAATTAAAAATCTTGAAACATTTCTTAAAATAAAAATAATTCAAACAAAGTAGGTTTTTCAGAATAGAAAATATTCTGTTTAAAGAAACTCAAAATATTTAGGGAAATTGTGAACAGCTGTGATTAATATGTACAAAACAAAATTTTAAATAACTACATAAAAGTAATGATGTTATTGTGTCTGTAGCACAAACATTGTATTTTAACTAGTCAAATGTGTCTGAAAATTGGTATAGCTCTTGTAGATTGTAATATATTTATACACTGTACTGACAAAAACAAGGTTTCTTAATAATTTTATCTGTAGCTTTGTACATTTCCATTATTTAATAAAGTCACTTGAAAAATTGTAAAAGCTGAAATATTAGATTTAATTCTTTCAAATCAAATATTCTTAAACATTAAATATGGTCGTTTTTAAATGCCCAGCTAAAATCTGTATATGTCAGATCATCTTAGAGCATAAAGTATTGCATTAATCTCTCTTAAGCATCTTTTCCACGAGATGCCAGAATTGTCCTCTATCCTCTATCTTGAAGACTGCTGCTAAAACCAACGGAACTAGAATTGCTGGCCAAGATAGGATTTCCACGGACGTGCGGCTATTCACAATCTGTACATCACAGACATCAGTACCAGGGAACGATTGCAATGGTGCAAATTCACCACCACTGGATTGTGGAAACATTCTTATTTTGGAATGATGAATCTTGCTTCACGACCTGGCATTCCAATAGTCACGTTTAGGTTTAGCAGATGCCTGGCGAACGCTTCATTTCCCACTACATTCTTCCAACTGCCAAGTTTGGTGGTGGAGGTTAAATAACAGGAGACGGCATGACGTCATAATCTTGAAGCCCAAGCCTGTATATATATTAACAATTTCATAAATAGAAATTTCATAAATTTCTTGCTATAAGAGACAAACAATCATACTTTTTTGTTCAATTTTAGCATATTAATGCAATATTTACACTTTGCTCATGTAGATAACAGCCATGCAGGGGTCTACCAATATGGCGGATATGGCTTCAACTCAACAATGAGCCAGTGAATTAATATGGCTTTGTATTAATCCTCCTAGGTGGAGGCCCATGCCTTGACTGTGTGGGGATGTTTTTCATTGTTCAGCCTGGATCCTTAGTTCCTGTGAGTGGAAAAATGAACATTCTGGGCAATGCTGCACTCTCAACTCTGGCAACAATTCAGGGAAGGGCCGTTTCTGTTTCAACAGGACAACTGTTTTGTGCACACATCGAAGCTTTTGCAGCCATGGTTTAACATTGGTGTTCAAAAACTGAGCTGAGCTTATGGAGCCCAATCTAAACTATTAATGGGACAAACAGAATGCAGATTATGTTCTCAGGTAAATTTGTAGCCGGACTCAATGCAGCTTTCATGGGACGCCTGGATGGCAATTCCTTTGACCATCTATCAAAAGTCACAGGAGTCTCCAATTCTAAACTGTGTCTCTGGCCTTTTGTCCACATAGTGTATCTGATTTCTAACCCAATGCTCCATGTTATTAAACAAATGGTCAATCTTGCCGTTAAGAATGAGGCATAGGCTTCAAAATACATGTACATATCCAGCATTTCGTTTTGTGGTAAAGCCGCATTCACATATTCGCGAGAAAAGTTCAGCCATGCTAAAAAAATTTCTGCCAGATACGGTTGTCGCAAGGCCATTCATATATTCGCTAGGGTCATTTCTGGCGCGAATGCACGCAACTAGCGCGAGAAAGGTGTTGCCAAAGTTTTCTTTTGAAACAGAAAAGTCTAGCTCTCGCACGCTAGAGCGAGAAAGTGCCCAGATCCCAGCCAATCCGATCAGTGTTGCCAACTATTCGCGAAAAACAGCCCCTATAGGTGTCGCCACCAGTGTGACCAAATCTAGCATAATTATGCTAGACTAGCATAATTTCCGCCATTTGGCATAATTTTTAGCATAGTGCTCATCTGGCATAATTTTACAACATGTAGCGTGAATCTAACATAATTTTACATTTTTTTGTGATAATCTTGATGGCTGGACTGCATGCTTTGATTTGATCAGTGCGATCAGGTTTTAGTTGCACCCAAAGGAAACGCATGCGCACAAACGGTCTCCATTGGGGACGGATTCTTCTAACACGCGCCAGTGAAATTAAAAGTAAACTTTTTGTTTCGATCGGCGCCCA
>JAHWFO010092956.1:0-11754 GCA_023313115.1 Rhysida immarginata | reverse complement strand
CTTCCTTTTCGTTTTTTGTTAAAAAAAAACAAAAAACAATTTAAGTACCTTTTCAAAAATATTTTAGGTTACCAGGTTTTCTTTTAATTTAAAATTTTAAAATCAATTAGTTAATATTTAATAAATTATGTTAGGTTTGTTTATTGATAGCAATTAAACTTTTAAATATCCTTCCAGTTTAAATGTCCTGCCTTTAGAAATATTCCATTATTATCAGATTAACAAAAATTAAAATTGCATTTTTTTTTATTATCTTAAAACAATTTTGTGACGCAGCTTTAAATTTTTTTTTTACATGTAGTAAAAATATCTGATATTTCAGTAAACATAGGTATAAACGTTTTTATTGTGATGAATACATTAAAAAAAACTGTCACGCAAGAAATAAGCACCAAGCTCTTACACCCGTGTATAATAGCTATTTCAAAGCTAAACAAAAAAATTGAAAACGAAACATTTGCGCTGTAGATTTCCAAAGGATGACATTCTTCGTAAAAAGTGGATACATCTTTTATTTCGGCAACAAAATTAAACAGCATTTTTTATTAAACATTAAATTAATGACAAATTGATTGGCATTAAATTTACCAGGTTAAAATTGAGTGCAGGGCACAAAACATTAATTCATGTCTAACTCTGATGAATATAATCATGAATCCATATCAGATGACGCGTCTCAATATTATCCAATCTCTGATATTAAAATCTTGTCAAAATATTGTGATTCGGCAGGATTCGTTTCTAGGTCTGTAATTATGTCTATAATCTGCATTCAATGTAAAGAAGCGTTGAAAGGGCAATATCAGAGCTACCACAGCCTTAATTTCATTGAGAAAAAAAAAATAAGGAGGCCTTATTACACCATCGAGAGATGTCGTATACCTGTGCAAAATTTAGAAAAAAATCATTAGGAGTGAATTTTATAATCTAGGAGAGCAAAGAGCAATTAAATTGAATATGCCTATCAAAATTCTAGCAAAAACTTTACATTTTATAACCGAAAACAAAATTAATATTTTCACTAATTTAACTCACCATGCATTTGAAATGAGTCCTTCTGACGATCATGTGCTTCGACTTATTAGACTTATTGTCATCACATACTGTAATATTCGATATCACCATGAAACCAAGCGACTGACAGATAAAATAAGTGGAGAAAATATACGCAGTGTCTTTCACGACTTATTATATTTAAAAATCAATAAAGAATAAATCAATTTAAATTTTTTGTGTAACTGAAGCTATTTTCGAAACTCCATTGGTAATACTGTATGAAGAGGCTTCAAATTTACTTTTTATTTAGCAATACAAATGAAAATATTTATTAGGTATTAAGACTGATTAAGTTATAAGAATCAACTTTTTTAATAATAAAAATCAGTTAAGACTGAAAAAATAAGTTCATCCTTCCTCTAGATTCATTTACTTTCACCATGGATGAAGAAATAACTTTGCTTCTTCAGTTTTCTTCATCTATGCTTTCACTTGTCTCTGGCTAAGCCTCCATTATTACAATAACGATAGGAGTTGCGAGTTGTACGCGCTCTTTTAAAAATTCGTAAGGCATTGAATCAGCTATTGAAAGTCATTAAAAGTATACGTTATCGTTAGTTAATGCAATAAAGTTTTTTTTAAAAAATCAGAAAACAGGTTACGCTTACTAATACCTCTTGAAGTCATCTACAAAAACAGCTGAAGTAACATTGAAAACATACGCCACCTTAGGTTTCTGCCATTCTCTTAATGGCGATCGCTGCACTTCCGGTGGCACCAGAAGCGCTCAGCAAAATGAATAGGGCACTGCCAGTCTCTTACTTTCTTTTGTCTCTGGTTGAAGCACGTGAGTACCATCGGAGGGGAAGCTGGAGAGGATGAATGCAGACATCTGAGTATTGGCTATTTCTTTTTCATCGCTCTGTCCTTTTTATTTTCCTGTCTAAGCTCGTAAGATAACTGGGGAGGGGGGGGGGAGAGAATGGATCTTTACTCTGTGGAAGCTGATCGCAGAGGGGAGGGTCAAGAGAGAGCGAGCTCTCCACAGAGGAGAAGCGGCAGATGAAAAGGTGTACTTGATAATTCCACGGATTCTTTATTCATTAATGAAAAACACCTGTGAACAGTAGACAGCATATTATATGGACATCCCATCACACAAAAGTAATTCCCTCTACATCGTTTCCCTGTCATTTTGTATCTATTTTGTACAGGCCTGCCCAATTCGCGCTGAGGAGGCTGGCATCGGTACACATCAGTTGTTTATCATTTCATCACCAGAGTGCGCCACCAGTACAAAGAAGTACGCTATATTGAAGCGTATAAGGGACATAATAAAACATCCTCGTACATTGCGTTGTCTTTATCAAACTAATCTTAAAAAATCAATTACGTTGTGATTTCTTAGTTGTGACTAGCTAAGATGTCAGAAAATAAGTATTTTCACTGACCATTAGATAGATTAGTCCTCGTTCCCTCTCATACAAAGGGGCCCAGTTAAGTGCTAAATTTTTAATCACTCATCGCTGCCTCCACAATATATGTAGTCTAAAAGCGTAAGAACTATTAGTTGTCCTTACGTAGTCCAGGTAGGGTGCCCAGGCGCACATGCAGTAGGAGTACGAGCAGCCCTCAAGAGCTGCACCACCTATGTAAACGCCTCAAAAGGAGGCCCGTCCGCCCACCGGTGGGTCATCGATGTCTCTGGGAAAGGTGAAGAGGTACGAGCTGTTGTTCCTGCCCCCTCCGATGACCTTACAGAGACGCTGAGATGATAAATAACGTCTCCGTAACAAAGCTGAGCCCAGCCGTAGCCATTCGAGATGGAGGAAGAATCTGAGATGGAAGGCAGCCCTCTTCCACACCGCGGCGACCGGCAAGCGGCGGCCATGAAAACTGCCCGCGAGAGCAAGCCACAGTTCAGAGTTCAAAAAGGCGATGGAAATGGCAGGTCCAATTTGTACACAACACCAGTGGAGCCGTCCATCAAGAATCGGACTGACTGATAGGAGAAATCAGTCAGCTCGAATTTGGAAGACAGGCGATCCCAGATGGAACGCGCGAACGGGCACTCAAAGAAAACATGGTCAATGGTCTCGATTGAACCGCAAAACTGACAACCAGCAGATTTGACTATTCCCCATTGACGCAGACGTTGGAGAGTATAAAATCCATGGTGCAGCAGGAGCCACTGGATGTTAAAGACCCACCTCTCAAAGGCAAGAGATTTGATTGTCTTCAAGATGGCTGACCATGGATACTCAGGGTGCCAGCTCACGATGTCAGAAGACACACCCTGGACGGTCTGCTGGAAGAACCAGGATAGGCGAAAGCTTCCCCAGTCCTGCGGGTCGAGCTGCTGGAGCGCCGAGACAATGGTCGCAAGATCTCGTTGTATGTGGCATAAAAAGTCTGGAGAACGAGCAATGATGGACTGGCAGCGAGGGATGAAACGGCAACCTGTTCATCTTCAGAAAGAAGCGCAAGTGCAGGAACAGAAAGTTGGTCCACAAAGGTGGGGGGGAGAAGAAAGACACGGATGAAAGCGGCCATTCTGGCGGCCATCAAAACCGCCGAGGGTCTGGTAAACCTAAGCCCCCACCATCGAAGGGGATAAACAGCAGCTCTGCACTGAAGGTCCCTTGTTGCCAACATGATGATTGCGAGAGCTCGCAGAAATGAATGCCCGCTAATAATACGAGATGCTTCAATTTATATTTTTTTTACCACAGGGATTTTTTTTATTCTTTTAATGCAACAATAAATTGTCAAAAAGAAAGTTTAAAATATAATTAACTGAATCTTAAGAAACAACAAAATATTAAATTATTAGCTGAGATATCCGTCTTCGCCGAGCTTTTCAAGCAAAACGCAGGCGGGGTATCAATATGTATCTACTCTAGGTATATAGCAAAGTTGTTTAAGGTTTGATCCTGGGACTTGTTAATTGTCATTGCATAAGCTGGGCGAACGGGAAATTGTCGACGTTTGAACTCTACAAAATGACCAGTCGCCTGTAATGGTATTCTTGGTATTAACGAATTGCCTGCGTTATAACCGCTGAGCATTGTAGCTTGTATAGAACCTGATTATTCGGAATTGGCTGTGTATTGTTAAATATACAAAACGTTCCACCTAATGACCGTCGACGCTACAATTTATCGACAGCTTCGGACGTTACTGTGGATTTTTACCTGACAGGGAGTCAGTGCATATGATGATATTAATTTGCGCCAGCGCACAGGAAGTGAGTTCGTAGGATTTTAGAAAATCACCCATTGAATGATCCTCTGCACTATGTGCTTATCTTTCCGTAAGTACGGCCAGGGTGGCATATTTCTGTGCAGTCGAAGAACAATGCTCATACCAAACATGTTACATATACCAGTTTTATGCTGACGATTTTCAAATTCGTCACGTAAATGTTTAAGCTCGGCGAAGACGGACATATGTAATAAAAATCATATCTCCCGTCTTCGCCGAGCTTGTCAAGGCAAAACAAAGACGGGAAACAAATTTTTTTCTGTTTAAAAAGTCTCTTCTGAAGGGTTTGTACCCACAATATCAAGGTTGTCGAACACGCCAAGTAGCAAAAATGTAAGTAATTTTTTTTATTACAAAGGTGTTGTGCCAAGTGCAGCCGAGCAGAGGCAATAAGCAACATTAAACACCCACAGATTATACGAAGAGAAATATATTTAGCAAATCGCATGTCCAGGATCTGCCTTTGCTTAGCAAATCGCCAATCTGTCCATGTTGCGATTGAATGGAGGTATCGCAGGTTGAAGTTACATTTATATCCAGGCCTAGCTTGAACACTGAATGTGCTGTTTGCCCGACCATTAACTGAAGTGCTGCAATTCCACTCGTTGCCGTTGCCAAGGCCATTTTGCTTTCCAATCTAACAGTCGGCAGCACATTTTCCAGCAAAAAAGATTTACCGGTTTCGCCAGCATCGTCCAAGAGCAGAGTCTCCTTTCTGGCGTCTCATTGCATGCTGCATGTAATGTGTGATTATACACAATCGACATGTAATATGTGATATTTGATCCACCAACTCTTGGAATTCTTGCCCGAAAGTATGTAGTCTCCAGCGATACCAGTGGATTTGAATCCTGGAACGCTTCAACTTCTTGATCAGCGAACTGATGCGTTTGAAGCATCCCTGGATAATCCTTGAGTCGGCGTTCATTGTTCGTCAAATATTGGTCCAAATCTCTTAATGTGAGATACAGTACTCGGAGATTGGTTGCTTCTGAATTGAATTGGATGCTGATGGTCTTCTTGCAACGCGTCTGCACAGCAATTCCACATTCGCTCAAGTTCCTGGGGACTTACAGTATGCCAGAATGATTCCAAATAGATGTTTGAGTTTTCTAATATGGAAAGCAATTGCTTCACCCATCGCATGCAACGATGCCATTCTTCATCGTCCTTTAGCAGTTGTAGAGCTTTTGAAGCCTCCTGGAAAGTATCTTGCAATACACCAACAACTCTTCGAAGATATTCAAATGATTTTGGACCACGAACTTAGCATAGCAATCGATGCTGTCGACTTCCCGACTCCGTTGGATTCGCATAGGCTTCTAAGACTTCCGAGATTGTCTGAAAATTTCGCTTCGTCGGCGCTATTACCTTATTCATTAGGAATCGTTAATCACACTGTTTACTAATTGTTATTACACGCATTAGACAATTATCGAGCTATTTTTCGAATCTCCCACACGTAGAATTGAAGTAGATAATTGGTGTTATATTGTTAAAAAGCAATATATTCTTTTCTTTTGTTACGTCATTGGCTTTTGTTAGCATCACAGTCTATAGATATTCATGGTTATCGAGCTCCATTGTTAAAATGAAGCTAAAGTTTCTAGCTCCCGGTAGGGCGGGAACTTTATTGAAAAGTGGCGCTGCATGTACAATCTGCGCAACTATGCCTGCAGCGCCCCTAGCGGCAGACAGAAACTTTACTTTCGTATTCAGTTTCAATGAAAATCTCTATCGCAGATTACCATCGGCTATAGCAACACCTAAAGAGAAAGCCTCTGAACGAAAAGCGTCATACATTGTTACATCACCATAAGAAGTGCAATTTCAGGGCTTATTATTGGTAGAAAAACGAATAACAATGCCCTACTTAGATGATGTAACAATGTATGATGCTTCCGTGCAGAGGTTTTCTCTTTAGCAGGTGTTACTATAGTGCGATCTATGCAGCACCTGGCGCGATCTGTTTTCCTTAGCTTCTCGAAACAGTGGAAAATGGCCGAAGCTCGATGACATGAACATCTATAGACCGTGGTTAGCATTAAAGCAGTCGTACGACGGGTCCCACAACAGTCGAATCTGTAAATTTAATTTAATTTAACGCAAGTAATTTTTTTATTAACGCCTATTGTTGCAGAAGCTTTGCCTTGCATGAGGAATACATTTTTGGTCCGGGCATATTGTTGCTCATTCATTGTCGCTTCAGGACGGACGGATCAAGCAAAATATGTACGGGGTGTAAATTATCTCCTTCAAATAAACTACACTACGATGTAGACGTAATCCAGGCGATTAAAGTGATATAAGACACTTGGGGTCGCAAATCGCAAGCAAAGACGTAAATTGAACCTCAGACTAAGCTGAATGGCACTGCGCACCTTCTCCCAAATTTGGCTCGTGCTACGCAGCGTCACGCCATTCAGCTTAGTTTGAGATTCAATTTACGGCGTTGCTTGCGAATTGCAACACCAAGTGTCTTATATCACTTTAATCGCCTGAATTTCGTCTACATCGTAGTGTAGTTTCTTTGAAGGAGATAATTTACATCCTGTATATAGATATTATGCGAATTATATCGTGGAAAAATATTTCGTCACAATTAAATAGTTCGTGCGTATTTTCAAAGATTATATGTATTTGCAATTTCCGTGGGCACTAATTTTATATGGTGGGAGGGCTTAAATGCGTCAATGATACTAAGGGTTAGGTTAGGTTATTAATGACATTCATGCCAGACAGGCCTTAGCTGAGGGGTCAGAATAAAAGTGTCCGTTCTTGTGTGGACCCGTCCAGGGGACCAGTGTTCGTAAAGGATATTCGTCCATAGTGCGTGTTGGCAAAGGATGTTCGTCCAATTTTGGGAGCAAGATGTCCAGGTGGTTGCGCAAAGGAAAAACACCATTTTGGCCCTTGCTTCTCTGAAAGAAGTGATGCTGAAATAGTTCGTTCAGGTCATTCGACTGACGGTTCCTCGGAATCGGCTGTAGTGTTAGGCGCTCCTTCTGTTATCTCTGATGCATCCGCTTGTTGGGCTCGATGGTGGGTGTGAAGCGAGGGGCCTGAAAATAATCCTTAATTTATGGAAAATAACACAAAAGAAAACAATCCACTTACCGGAAGAAATAAGGAAAAAAGAGGAATGTCATAGGTTCAATGTTTTGGAGTTAGTAGATTGAAGATTATTTGGTATATTTTCGCTTTTACCGTAGACAGGACAGTAATAAGATCGATGCCTATGTTAAGCAGGGTGACCCGTAATCAAGTCATCGGCTACCTGATGGTAGCCTTCTGGTAGTATTGAAACCAAAGACGTTTGTAAAAAGAGACTTGGCATTCGCTTCTACTTCCTGTAATGCCTTTCATGACGCAACGGACTCATCAATGTTGCTTATTCCGTCAGATGAAGCCACTGTAGTTTCAGTTTCGAACAGGAAATGTGAATTGCATATCTGTTTGTTTACTTCCTGCTGGCAAAGTCTCGTTACTGCCTGAAGTTTGCTCGTTTGCTCTGCTCTCTTCGCTCTCTCTCTTTGATCTCTAGTATTCAGAGACGTATTTATCAGAGACATCTTTTAAATTTAAAATGTCAGGAAGATTTTGTGCTGCAAAATTTTCTAAAAATCGTCAAGGTGAAAGAAAAATTTTAAAATTCTTCAGATTTCCACCACGAAGGCGAGTTTTGTGTTACTATTTTTTTAATTCTTAAGCTGTAAATGTCCCGTTCAAAAATACCAATGGCAACGAGAAAAGTATTTTTATTGATGTGTCTTAACATTTAAAAGTAACTTAAGACCTGAACTTAAAGTTTTCTTTAATGAACTTTCATTAATTTTTGAATGATGCATCTTGTGCTTCATTCTTTTCTGTTTGAGTACCTCTAAAACTTGTACATACTATCTATGAAATTTCCACTAAAATGACATACTATCATTCCGTAAAAATGCTCATTATACTAACAGGCTCTTACGAATTACAGAATTTTCTCTGAAAAACAGTACCCTCTTTTCTTGGCATAGAATGATTTTTAAACTACATTTACTTATCATCAATTTTTAAAGAAATTTTATACAAAAACCCAGTAGTTTTTATTATACTCTAATTCTTAATTCATGAAATATGTTATTATAATTTCAGCAACCTGCCTAGTATTTTAAAGAATATTTTATCCTTAAATAGCCATTAAGCCACTTTAAGTATTTTTGTGACTGATCATTTCATTCACTCTTATTGAATGAGATCTATATTGCAGGTAAACTCCAAAAAAATAATCAACTTGATGCTTCATCAGCTGCCATCTGTAGTCAGAACCTGTGCCTAATTTCAGAGGAGGGCAGCCAAACTATGTCTGAACAATGATTTGGTTATCAAGAACTGAGTAACTTTTTAAAATATGTATACGACGAACTTAAAGAAATGCAAAAATATGTAGATGTTAAAACTGATAAAACCAATCATGATTTAATTATTTCAGCTATTGTTAAGGTAGTAGTAGACTCCTTACAGAGTAAAGTGACTCAACTTACACAAGAAATAGATGTAAAAATGAATGAACAAATAACGGCGGCGGATTCTACACTCAGGAAACTGTTATTAAATATTAGGAAGCGAACAATCCAATGGGAAATCATAGCAAGATTCAAATTTTTAAAGAAATGGAACTTTAAGGCCAACAACGATGAATCCAACTAGTACACGAGGACCATTAGACAATCAAAACTCCCATGCTCCCCAGAAAGAGCAAAGTGATTGTGGCATTGATGAGGACTTAGCTGATGACCTCGATGATCGAGATGAGGCACAACAGGAACTACATTCTCCACAACGAACTATAGATAACACTTGCCAACAAAATTTACGATTTTTCTTTTAACCAAATGCAAGTGGGATTTTTGATAGTATTTTTATGCTGATTACGAATATAATTTTGAAATTTCTCTAGCACGCACAGATTTCTTTTTTTTTCAATGAAACATTTTAAAATTATTCACTGTTTGGGGCCTGATAAATTTCTTTGCGGCCCCAGAATATGGATAGTTTAATATTGCAGACGCTAATCTTCACACCCATTACTTTAACTTAGAAGTCTCGAAGAGCATAACTTGGAAATGTGACGTGATAGAATAAATCTAAAAGCAGATTCGGATTCTACATACAAATTACTACTAAGAACACTATGTGTGGTTTTAGTTACAAAATGTGTGTTGACTAGTGTAATAGCGAAGCAAGACGAAATTAACTATGAATGAGGAAAGGAGAAAGAGTACTGCGAAGAGCAACTGCTGGCTAGGCGAATTGAACTGAAAAACGTATCAACTTTCAACATTAAAGACCAACCAAGACATCTGTTGGAAAAGGACAACAGCTGGAATTTACCGATTAAGTCCCCATCTATGCAAAATTTTCCTTAGAAGCTTGAATCCTATTATAAATAAAATGTAATAAATAGGGATCCATCTTGTTAATTGACGTGGTCATTTTAAATAGTTGGAACTTTTTTGGAAAATATTGTAAACTTGAGTTGGATATGGCAGAATTACGGAATTAGAAGGCGGCACAGAACTGCTGTCAAGCAGGGAATTGGGAATTGTCAGTAACGGTCAGGTCTTCTGGTCAAAGGTATGGAATAATAATGATGAATGAATTGCTTATTGACTTTTTGATGGATTATTGCAGACTGCCTTTTTTACGTCACGAATTTGAAATACTGAATCCCTGTCGAGCGGATGTGTCCTGGGAACGAATGCTGACTGGATATTACATTATTGATGTTAGCGATGAACTCCCAACTATGACCTAGGAACTCAAGGACAATGCTGCGTTTGTCTCGAAAGTCCTGCGTTGAATGGTTCCCCATGATTGAAACTTCATCATAGGAGACTTGTTTCCACTAAGCTCTCTTAAAAATTTTTATGAATAAATTACATTAACTTTACTTCATGTCTACTGTGGTTGATTGTAAGAAAATTAACCAGAATCTAGGATCATTCCTAGTTGACCCTTACGGGATGTGAAGTCCTATCCCCAATGGTGGTCATTACACAATACATTTTTAAAAACAATATAAATTGATGAAGTGTTTAAAGTTTGAGCAGGGCAATGGTCAAATGAGGCGACATTTGGCGTGAATTTGTATAGTCGAAACCCAAAAATAACAATTCATGTGAAATAAATCTGAGAAAAGGCAGTGATGTTTATTTAAATGGGTATATAAAGTGCAAAAAAAAAAAGAAAATTGAAATGCTTACAAAATAGAGCATAATAGATTCGACTAATTTGGTACTATTAGCAAGATTCCATAGTTTAGCAACACTCTGGTTCCTCAATTTCTTACTGTTTAGCAAAGTGTAGAGCTTGTTAGAGCAAAATTTATTGTCTGTTTCTTCACGATATGCTTTCAGCATTTCTTCAGTTTCAGTTGTGCAGAAGGTGAACATAGGCAATCTATCATAATTTATTGGCACCAGTTTCTTGTCGGTCGTCACAGGTTCCGACAGGAAATATGCAACCCTCTCCGCCGAATGACAGACACACATCAAAGAACATACGGTGACAAGAAATGCCCAAAACATACGCGTTAAGAGAGAGTTATGCTCATTAAGAATCTGATTTATCCCAGGAATAATTGTATTTGATCGGATTTCCCACTTGTTCAGTTCATATTGTGCCAATTTTCGTAGTCGCTTTACTAATGGATCATTTCGTTTAGTGTCAACTTCAGACTGACTATTGATATTACCGAGTTCCATCTGTAAATAAAAAAAACAGAAGATTATTTTTAAGGTTTATTAGGATAATGAATGCTTATGAGCACTAAAGCAAATATAGAATTTTCTTAAATTCAGTGTGCCTTTATCTCAAAATAACGCCCCCTCCCCGAAAAATTAATGAAACTAAGATAGCGACCCATCGGTTTTAACAAACTGGTGAAAAATTTATAGGATTTAATTACTAAATTGTTTTCACCAATCACAGACTAATGGTAATTTTTGCCCCTGACTGGTTTCCTATTCGTATAGAGGGTTTTCTAAAATTCTGACTTCATAAAGGAATACTGAAAAGTCTGGTCTCACACTTCGATTTTTTTCTCTGGGGGCACCTTAAGTCTGTTGTGTACAACACATGCCCAAGTTCCATTACAGATCGCCAATATATATTCGTGCTGCATGCTGCGCTTTTAAAACAACAATGTTCTGCAATGTACAACGAGCTCAAGAGGGGCATCAATTTGAGCATTTCTTGCTGTAATGCTTTATCTATATATTTAAGTTGCAAGGCTGATTCTTTAGACAGTCCGTTGATGAAAACTACTGCATCTATAAAATTCGTTTTGGTCTTAAATGAAAGGTCTTGGTCTGTAGATTTGTCAAATTTAGTTTTCCTGTCCATTATTACCATAAATAAAATCTTATAAACATTCCAAGGAGCAGCTTTAGCAGTGAATCAGAAATACATTTATACGTTTATTAAAAAGAAATTAATCCCCCCCCCCCA
>JAHWFO010092954.1:0-13604 GCA_023313115.1 Rhysida immarginata | reverse complement strand
TGCTTTGCGTTTTAATCACGGTCTATAGATATTCATGGTCATCGAGCTCCATTGTTAAAATGAAGCTAAAGTTTCTAACTCCCGGTAGGGCGGGAACTCTATTGAAAAGTGGCGCTGCATGTACAATCGGCCCAACTGCGCCTGCAGTGCTGCCCTATCGGCAGATAGAAACTTTACTTTCATTTTCAGTTTCAATGAAAAACTCTATCGCAGATCACGGTCGGCCTTAGTCCAACACCTCCTAAAGAGAAAGCCTGTGCACGGAAACTTCATACATTGTTGCATCATCTAAGTAGGGCATTGTTATTCGTATTTCTACCAATAATAAGCCCTGAATTTGCACTACTTTGATGATGTAACAATGTATGACGGTTTCCGTGCAGAGGCTTTCTCTTTAGGAGGTGTTGCTTAGTCACGGCTTTCTAGATACTACCAGGCCTGAACATGGAAAAGATAAAACATTATTACGTCAAACTGGTGGTGCTATTACAGAAGTTAGTTCAACGTCACAATCTTAGTGCTTCAACAATACAGTATTGAAGTCATGTTCGGGCCTGGTAGTTTCTAGGAGGCCGTGCCTTAGTGCGATCTATGCGGCACCTGGCGCGATCTGTTTTCCTTAGCTTCTCGAAACAATGGAAAATGGCCGAAGCTCGATGACTATGAATATCTACAGACCGTGGTTTTAATATACAGGGTGCTTTCGAAAAGGATGTCGTGAGATATTATTGGGCCTTGTATTGCTGATAGATAAATAAACACAAAGGAACTGTAATAAACCAATATTTAATTTTACTTGTGTAGCTGACGCGTTTCGAAGTCACTTCATGATCGGAGCAATTCATAAAGAAGTTGCAATTGACAAAAAACGGAAGTACATAATAAGAGGCGGTGGCCAATCAGATGTCAGTGATCTGAAGCATCTGATTGGCCTAACATAGGAAGATAAAGGAATAAATTTAGCAATACAATATTAAATCTGAGTGGTTTAAGATTACAGATTGTCTTTGATTGCATCAAGTATTAAATCAATCTCAAAATTAATTTGATTATTCAATAATTTATTACAATTTTGCCGCTTATGTTTATATATAGCAATATTTCTCATAATTCCAAATTTCTTGATGTCTTTGGTTTGTTTGACGACTTCCATAATTTCACTGATCTTGCCGAATCAATGTTTGTGTTCTATTATGTGATCTGCAAAGGAGGATTTATTGTCTCTATATATACGGGAGCGTCTGTGTTCATTGAATCTATCCGTGAACCGGCGTTTCGTTAAACCTAAATAAAACATTTGGCAGTCGGAGCACGATAAGTTGTATATTCCGCTTCTTTCGTATCTATTGTCGTCTATTGATGACCTGGGGTTTATCACAGTTTTGCTGTTTTTGTTGGTACGGAATGCGGTTTTGGTTCCTCTACAGTATTTTCAAATATTTTTGTAATTCTATAAATATCTGGACCGAAGTATGTAAACAAACTGAATTTACTTTTTTCTTTTTCTTTGTCATCAAGGAGCCCTAATTGGATCCCCAATTAGTGCCCTCCTATCTGAATTCTTTATGCAACAACTAGAGGAAGTTCGTGTAAAACCTTTATTAGATAACCATGAAATTATCGCATACTTCAGGTACGTAGACGACACCTTAATTCTATACAACAATGATAAAACCGATCCAAACATTATAAGCGGCAAATTCAATACCTTCTATCAAAATATCTCCTACACATTAAAAGTCGAAACTAACAGAAGCATCAATTTTATACAAAGAACGGACTCCCAATCTTGAATTCGGAATATATAGAAAGCCTACGATTACCTCCAACATAATAAATTTCCTCTCCAACTACCCTATCTCCCACAAAAAAGTTGCTATGAAATATCTTGCAGAAAGAACCTTTAAATACCCATCTCTGATCAGAAACGCAAAGCAGAAATAGAAACAATTCATAGCCTAACAAAACGAAACCACTTCCCTAAAAAATTAGTGAATAGAATAATAATAGGCGCCAGAAATAGAACTAGGACAAAACCAAACGGCAACGATGATAAAGAAAAAAAAAAGTAAATTCAACTTGTTTACATACGTCGGCCCAGATATTTATAGAATTATAGATTGTTAAAATCCGATGATGAAGTGACTTCGAAACGCGTCAGCTACACAAGTAAAATTAAGTATTGCTTTATTACAGTCTTTTTGTGTTTAGTTTATGTACGAGCCTCGTTGGCTTTATGCGTTGTTTATAAAAACTTACCGCAATGTAGACTTTGAAAAACAATTTTAGTTTTGAAATATTTTAAACGAGTCGATATTATCGACATCGAACTGAAACATCGAGGAAAATCGACAGTAAAACCTCGAGGTCAAAATATAGAAATATCGAAGATTAAACTCGATGTTTCTTAAGCATCGATGTGTCGTATTACGAAGCGTGATTTTTAAGTAAGTATCGTTTTGTGAAAAAAAAAACAAACAAAACTACTACATATTTTTTCAAATTTTTTTCCGTTACCAGATTCTATACAGGTTTTTTCTAAAGGTGCAGGGGATGGACAGAATAATAGGAACACCTTTCGATTTAGACTTTTGTCGAATATCTAAAAAAATACTAGACGAATAATCTTGAAACTTCAGCGGTGTAAAGAGCATGTTACACCTCATATATTTCAGCGAAAGATTTGTCCCAAAAGGCAAATAGGAGACCAGTAACAAATTGAATAAAAAAATAAAGTTTGGGATCACCCTGTAAAAAATAATGTTTGAAATGCATTGTAGCTGTAACATATGGTTAGGATGTTTATTTTACTTATCTGTGTTCATTTGTATGAGAATAGCACGTATATTCATGAAGATATAAAGGTTCTTTAAAAAAATAGAAATTTTTTGTAAGTTTTTTGTTTATACCATGCAGGATTTTCAACCCAATGCAATGTCATTTTCAGGAAACTTTACAAACTACAGTGTAGACAACATCCTGCAATCAGATTATAAAAATATTAATATTTGATGAAATATGAGCATCTTTACTAAATTATTTTTATTTGCGCATGCGCAAGCGTTACCAGAATGTTTTTTGCATAATTTATTAGCCAAATGTATAGAGCTACTTTCATAAAAATCCCAAGCAAATATCATGAAAATTCAGAAAGATATCGACGATAGAATTAGTTGAATTTCAATTGGTCTCAAAATTAAACAAAACGATAAGGGGCTTTCTCCAAATCTTTATTTTTGGACCGGACACCGGTATCAACTTCTTCTCCTTAAGCTGATATGAACTCAATATGAGGTTAATATGCCTTCATATCAACTTAAGGAGAAAGCTTCTCCAAAAATAAAAATTTGGAGAAAGCTTCTTTTCATTTTGTTTATTTTTGAGAGCAACGGAAATTAAACCCATTTTATCGGCGATATCTTTCTGAATTTTCACGCTATTTGCTGGACGCGAGGTCCGGACTGTAAGGTAGTAAAGTTGTTCCCAACTAATCAAATCTTCTGATTGGGAACAACTTGACCACTCGCCTTACTGTCCAGTGACTACCACCTGTTCCGATGTCTAAAGGAGTTCATCGGCAGCATGCGTTTCAGTGACGATGAAGAAGTGAAACCTGCGTGGCTTTCCTCACCGACGGCGGACTTTAATGAAATGGGCACGCAGAACTTCATTAAGCGCTATGATAAGTGTTTATATAAACTTGTTAATTACGTGGAAAAATCGCTAAAGGTATGCAGGGTGTTTCTAAAGGTAGTTACCAAAACAAGTGGTTAAGCGTGGTTCCCATATGCGTAAAACAACGGCAGAAACCACAAAGCAGAAAACTTTTTGACGCCATTTCCTGCTTTCGTTTTTCTGCCCGACAAAAAATTCTCTTATCTTTCTAGGCTATGACTCAATCCAACTCGAAAAAAACAGGAAGATTCCAGAGACTTTGCAGCGTTCACTTATACTGGATCTGAAATTAGTAGAATTTCCCAACGTTTTCCGTGAACGCGGTCTTAAAATCGCATTCAAGACTTAGTAGCAGCGCCTCGGAGTAAATCAGTTACTGCGAAACACTGGAAAAATTGCGAGAAGCCATTCGTCGAAAGCGACCAGGACGATTACGCGCTGGAGTGAGGTTTTTGCATGATGGCGCAATACTTCACACTTCGAACAAGACGGAAACCTGGCTGAAAGCGAAAAAGTGAGAAATCCTAGAGCACCCCCTACAGTCCGGACCTCGCCCCTTCCGATTTCCACCTTTTCGGTCCTCTAAAGAATTTTTTTATCAGGCAAACGATTCCCTAACTAAGAAGCATTGCAAGCTGAAGTTCGACAATATCTCGTTAATTTGGGACAAGAAACGTACCGTGAAGGAATGTTAAAACTGGTGAAGCGCTGGACAAATGCTTAAATGTTCACGGCGACTATGTTGAAAAATAAACACACCTTTGTAGTATACATGACATTTGTATCGACATTTGTTTCTTTGAATATGTCCTGGATAATTTGACCTGTACCTTTATTATCGGACCGCCCTCGAAAAATTATTCCTTCGAAATGCAGAACGATTTGAAAAATTGCAATATATTTATGATAATTAATATTAAAGATTTTTACTTTATGCTTGGAGCATTAACACCAGTTTTGGCTTATTAATTTCACAATAATATTGGAGACATATGTCCAATTTTTGTTATAATACCCAGGTGGGCACGCTTGAGGTCAATGAGAGCCGCATTTTGTATTTTCATATATTATAAAGAGCCACATTGCAGTTTTTCATATATTATAAAGAGCTCACTATAGTTACATAATATTAAATACACCATCTCAAATAGCAAAATATTAGTTACTTAGTCAATTTAATAAGATTCAGTGAAAAAGTTTCGAAAAAACAGGTTTAAATTTTCAATGGGAGTCACACTTAATGAAGAGCTGCATGCGGCTCTCAGAGCCTCATTTGCCCACGTCTGTTATAATAGATTAAAAATAGCATTAACTGCGCCAAATTACAGTGGCCTCAGCTGAAGTTATTTTTCGAAATTGAAAATGATAAAAAAATTATTTAATGTCAACAGTCAGCCAGACAAATTTCCGGCACGGTCAATAGAAAAAAAGACGGCAAAGAAATCGCATATAAATGATGTCATAGTTGAAATCGCCGAGGCTAACGAAAAATACAGGCTCCGGCATTGAAAAGTCACCTGACCAAATAGGTTTAGCAACAATCCAATCTTCATTGTTTCCAACAAAGGAAAAAACACTAATTGTTAAAATACAAGATGGAAACAATGAAAGTTACATTGTTAATAGACCTATTTTGGTCAGGTAACTTTTCAGTGCCGGAGCCTGTCTTTCTCGTTAGCCTCGTGAAATCGCATCTACACGTATAAGAGCCAGGGAATTAATTTAAGAATGATTTTATGTTTAAGGGTTTTTTGACTAGGAATTTTATAAAAAAGGTCTGGTGAACAAATATTGCAGACACTCCTCAAGTTTCCAAGCCCGCCCTCGCTATCGTTAATGTAATAAGCTGCGTAAGCAATATGTAGGATAAAACGGTCCCGGAGAAAACGGTCCCAAATGCAAAGTAGGAGCTAATGTCCCATATGTTCAGCATAAATTCTATAAGTATCTTCTAAATATTGAAACAACCCATAGGTCATTTATACCTTTGATAAACTATAAATGTGATGGCCATCTAATACTATAATTCTCTTATCCGTCTGTCCGAATCAATGACGTATATTAAAGATAGACTCCGAAGCAATTGTTGTAATTTGAAGCAAATTGGGAAGCTCCATGCCCAGAACTGTCATGGCCGGAAGTGAGTGAAGATGGTGCAAAATACATAGCTAAACATGAGAGTAGCTGATTAATAATTCTTTCACACGCCGATCACGGACTGATAATATTTTTTTTATTGCAACCGCGTAATACGGTGTTCTTGCAGAAGTTGGAGTCTGGCTAGAGGGATCCGTGCCCGCAGTCCTGCAGCTAGCAAACGGTTACTAATGGTCCATCTTGACCACTCTGGCCCTTATCTCTGCTGTGGATGCCGTACGATTGCTCAAAGCGTCTCGTACGATTCGACGGTCTTGGCGTGGGTCGGTAGTGCAATCCTTCTGTAAACCACTGCTGACAACATCGAGCCACTACAGAAACATGACGACCGATCTGCGCCGATGCGACCATCCAGCCTCTCGAAGTCTCACAATCCGATCACTGTCAAACTCCGTGAGTTGTTGCACAGGTGCACGGCGGCGTGTGCGAAGCATTGCAGTTGTTGTTACCACACCTACAGACAACTGTTCCAATACAATGCAGATGTCAAACTCATGCAAATGTGGTTGGAACCATTCTTCTTCAGGAGTGGCATGGGAACCAACTGTACAACGTTCTTCTGGATATTGTCTTGCAATTTTAATCATTTCTTGTGTGCAAAATTTCAAATAAATCTACCTATAGGTGTTGCATTTTTTTTTGCCAGCATTGTAATAATTATTTTAATCATTAATTTATAATATCCGAATATAATTCACAAAATTTTTTATTAAGATTTAAATTTAATAATTTAAACAAAAGGTAGTAGTATCAAATCAACTGTTTATAATTTCAAGATCAATGTAATTTATATTTCAGTCTCGATATATATTTATAACAATAAATGAAATAAATACGGTAATTGTAAAATTATTATTGTAGTCTTAGTCTAATGTTTTTCTTATTTCTATAATTACGCTAATTACAATATTGCAATAAAGGTGGTTTAAAAAGTTCACTATTTTTTGCTCAAATCGTGTGTCCAATAGCTGCCCTCAAAGTATATCAGTCGCCCGAAATCTAACGTCCGAGGAACGTGCCTATTACTCGTAGTGACCTGTAAATATACAAAAACTGATTGTACATTTGTTCAGGTGGGACGGAAGTAGTGCTTTCAAGAGGCTCACCCTTCTAAAATAAATTCCAAAGGAAATACACTGAAGTAGGCAAGAAGCCTAACTAACCCAAGAGGTATTCCACATTATTTTATTCTGCCCCCCTCCCCCCCCCCCCCCCCCCCCGCCGGCGGGGAGCGGGGCGTTATCACATCTTTCAATAAACCGGGAAGGAGACGTTTCTAATGTCCTCAAAATTGACGTCAAGATTATGCCTCGGTTTTCTATATTCGTATGCCACTTCACTTCCATCGCGTTTTCCAGTATTCCAGCCATCAGGTTGTTGTCATGGGTCTTCTTCGTCTGCACCATAACTCATCAGGAGATCTCGGGTAAACTTTCCGAGGTGAGTCATGTTTAAATCCGAGTGGATGTATTGATTTTTGACGATCCTTTTTCTAATGGTCCTCAGGGTAACATTCTGGAACGACTGGAGCTAATCCTTTCTTCTTTTACATATAGTCGCCAACGCAAGCATGCTATAGAGGAGGATGGTCCGAATCATTGACTTGTACACTAGTAACTTATTGCCGATGCTGAGGGCGCTGTTTCGACACAGGAGAGCTAAGAGATGTACATAGCCCTCTTTGCTTTGTTCAGAACGTAAGTCACGTGACGATTCCAGGAGTCTCTCGAGTCGATGATAACGCCAAGGTACTTGTAGATGTCAACCCATTCGAGTTTCTTATTGAATAGAACAAGGGAATCCGGGGGGACGCTTAAGCTTTTTGTTGAAGAACACAACTTTGCATTTTCCGACGTTGAGATTCAGTTTCCAGCAATTAAACCAATCTTCAAACTACCTCAAGGCGATATGCAGACGAGTGATAACGTGAGATGGCTGGTGCGCCCAAGCCATGATGGCAATATCATCAGCCTAGAAATATAAATTACACTTTTCGGATTTTGGGAAATCGTGCACAAAATAATTAAACATAACGGGCCCGAAGTCAGAACCTTGTGGGACACCAGCCTTTACTTTACGGGGCGTGGATAAGTTTTCACCAACTTATTTGAAGCTTGAAAGAACCTGTTGGTAAGAAAGGATTTCACCATCGAAATCAAATCAAAGAGAAACCCCTCTATAATCATCTTGTAGATTAGATCTCGTGCCACATCTGGTAGAACGCTTTACTAACATCGAGAAAAACCAAGCCACAGTACCTGGATAGGTTCAGGGGGGATGCTTATATCTTCAACGAGCCTTCATATCTGCATCTAACACGAGTGGGCCGTAAGAAACTGCTCTTTCCGAACTAGACCATTGGTGAGGAATGGGACATGTTGGACCTCGTAGCCCTCCGAAACAGCCTTGTATCCTGGAAATACTGGTGTCGGGCTATTGTCAAGAACCAGAGGAATCATATAGAAAATGACAGGAAAAATAAATATGGATTGTTAGACTAAAATTTAAAAAATAAAATCGTTTTCGTAAAGTGTTAATGACCTTCTGTAGACTGCTTCCAAGCAGTCGGGAAGTAGAAAAACTTCCAACAGTCGCTTATGATATTCGAGATGATGTTATTCAGGAGATTTTTAATGATGATAAATTCCATGCGATAATCGACAATCGAACAGCGCAGGGAAAACAAAACGAGCGGTCCGAAAGCAACGCTTTCACAGCCATACTCATCCAGGAAGTAACCAGGGGAAGTACACTGAACTAGGCAAGAAACCAGATGAAACCTAGTTAAGTCATCCAGTGGATAAGATAAATCCATGCAGAGATTTTAGGGTTTATATAGCAATTACAAACCAATCAATGAAATATGAATTTGGCTTAAAGAGCCCATTAGCTTAAGTGCAACTATTGTACTGCTGGTGACTCAGCATTTTTTCTGGTCATTTTTGAGACTTTTCTTCCCCTCCTAAAAATTCCCGTTGAAAATGTAAAGGAATTCTAATATAACATCCCAAAATTATAAATGACCTATGGATTATTTCAATATTTATTTTTAAAATATGACTAATCATCACAACATTATAAATTAAGATCAGTTTCATTTTAGTTTAATAATTGTTTAAAAGAGTATCGTATCATTAATTCTTAACTTAAGTTTTCAATAGATTTGCTGGAAGATTCATAGAAGATATATGAAGAGTTCATGATAAACATATAGAACCATTTTCTCCTACTTTTGCATTTGGGACAGTTTTTTAATTTTTTAATTTTTAATTTTTTTTTAATTTGCAAACCACCCCTAAAATTATGAAGAAATTCTGACGTCAACTAAATTTTATTTCATTATTTTTTTCCTCCGAACTTAATTTATTTTAATCTTTCTCATACTGGGATTATTTATTGAAAAATATGTATCCCGGAACATGTTTGCAATCTAATAAATAATTAAGAAATTTAAATACCTTAAGAAAAAAGTTACAAATTTCAAAGTCCCAGTCGTACCCTGCTTTAAGATATCAATATTTGAAAAAACATTAGAAAAAACAAACAAACTTTGGGAAAAATCTCCTTAATTGTCATTATAAGGAAAACACAAAAATGACACGAGCAGGAATATAGAGCAAGATATTACTACTACAGGTACTAAAAGTCCTGTCTCATAGAGAATATTGATTTTTTTTCTATGGGTGCAACCGAAAAAATAATGGTGCAACACGTACATATTTCATTGCAGACATCCAAGACAACATTCGTGCTGCCACGCTATCGCTGCAGTAACAATATACAGTCTGTACCAGGAATTTAGAATAGTTTGATATTTACAAAGATGTCATTTTTAAAAGTTTTTAAACTCATTAATCCAAACGTTTTCCTTTTATTCTGACAGAGATATTTAACCTGCATATTTATTACAACAGAAACAATTAAAAATAAAAGATTAAGCCCAAAAAATTTAAAATACAACCAAAACTATTCCGAAAATTTAGAATAACAATTACTTAATATTTAGTAACGTCACCCTTGTTTTTCAATAGAGCTTGAATTCTTTTGAGTATATTTCAATGTCAATGTTTGCCCATACGTTTTTTATACAACCAAGTAATGCTTGTTTGGAAGCAGGCTTTAAATTCCCGACCTCTTTTTACAATGCTAGTATAACTTTCACCGTTTGGGTCATGTTTGGAGGTTTGGGTCATGTTTGGTGAAAGAAATCTTGTAATCAATATTTCAACTTCTTCCACTAGTCCGATCGTGCTGAAATTTTGTACACATACATAAAGTCGGTGACAGTGCATGAATCTAAAAAGAAAATTAAAAATTCAAAGGGGGGGAGGGGAAATTAATATGAAATAGACTTGGTTTATGTTTGTTTGTTTGCTCAAGAGATGGCGCCATATGAAAAAACTCTTGTAAAGCTGGGGAAAAAACCTTCAGATGCGTTGTTTTTGAAAAAGTATTTTTTCATTCACTTGTTTTTCCACAAGGTGACATAGATTTTCGATAGGATAAATGTCTGGCGAATTTCCTGGCCATTCGATGAGTTCAAGTTCATATTTCTGAAGCAACTTTTTAATTCTCCTTAAAGTATGCACGGTGCGTTGTCTTGTTGAAACATACATCTTTCATCCTTAAATGGTCTTCAGATGTTGGCAATAAAAAATTTCCCAAATTTCTTCATAGACTGCAGAATTAACACTGCTGTTAGCAGTGCAAAGCATCCCAATTCTTCGATACGAAAAACCTCCAAACCACATTTTCTGCGAAAATTTCACAATAATTTTTATATTGTTAAAGAAAGTCTTTCTGTTCCGATTATCCATACTCGTTGTTGGCTTGAATAAAATCCAACACAAAACGGACTTTCTTCGTTGTAAACCACGTGCTGCCAATCGTCAAGTGAAACTTCTCATATTTTCTTGCAGAGACGTTCTTCGTTTTTCTAACTTGTTTAGGAACGGCTTCTTTTTTCGATGAACTGATACAAAATCCATCTTCTTGATATATCTATGAATCGTCGACTTCCAATGTTCTTGTTCCACACAGCTGCTAAATCACGGGCAAAACACACTTTATTTTTTTTATTGTAACTTTGAGATGGTCCATATCTTGTTTAGTGAGTTTGAATGACATCCGCTACGAATCTTTACTGATGTTGAACCATCTTTAAATCGTTTAATCACTTTCGACACTGTTGATTGAGAACAAGAGAGTTTGTTTGTAATTTTCACTTGGGACATCCCATTGTCATGAAAAGCGATACTTTTTTTCTTTAAGCATATCACTGGTCAGAGAAAGTTCCGATTTCTTTTCCATAATGGGCAGTAGTAACATAGCGTAGTCTGATTTCAGAGTATGTAGATGATAAGGAATAACTAATTTTTATGGTCAGGTAATGTTCATTCAATCAAGAAGAGGAGTAGAAGGTATTAAATTTGAATATTTTTAAATGTTTTTAAAAAAACAAATCAGTATTCTACATTTTTGGGACGGTTTTGGTTGTATTCTTTTGGGGCTTAATTAAATTATTAAAAACCAACATCCTTTATGTGTACGACTGTTTTTTTTTTGTTGTTATTTTTTCTGTTGTAATAAAGATGCAGTTTAAGTATATGTACTGAATATAAGAAAAATGTTTGGATTAATCTGTTTAAAAATTTTTTAATATGACCTCTTAGCAAATATCAAACTATTCTAAACTTTTGAAACAGCCTGTACAAAGAGCCTTCCATGATCGTATCAATATCTGTAAGGCTCAAGAGGGGCATCAATATGAACACTGGTTGTCGTACTGTTTTCCTACTAAAACAAAGGCTATAATATCGCTGTATTAAACTTATTCATTTATGTATGTTCTCACTCTGTAATTTTAATATTCCCTATGGAACTGGACTTTTGGGATATCCTGTATGTTCTCCATTGTTAAGAAATTCTAATAAGAAATGATAAACACTATTAAAGAAACTTCCATCCAAATCGACCTAATAATTACTCACTGAAATAATCCAAAATATTCCAAATTATTCGAACTCCAGAAATCTAAACAGTCCGTGATGTAATGTTTGACATATAGGGTGTCCACAAAAAAATTGCTCACTTTGAAAGCTGATAAAGGTTTTATTAACGAACAGAGTATTAAGATATTTTAATATGTTTATAATGGCATATTGCAGAAATGTTTCCAAATAAAATATGAAAATAAGGGATTTACATTTTTCATTGGATAACCTGCTGGATATGACTACCTTTGCCTTCTATCATCAAATTTAAGCGGTTAACGATATTGAAAACGGCAGATCACAAACAGTTGTTGGATCACAAACAGTTATTGGTCTGGTAAGATAAAACCTGCTTTTTAAACATCCCCATAACCATAGTCACAGGGATTAAGGTCTGAGGATCGAGGAGAATACGCTATTGGACATTTCGTCCAATCAATCTGTCTTCAGTAAAAAGAGAAAGCAAGAAAGATTACAGGGATGATTATATGTGATGGCGTGCCATCATCTTGGAATGTTACATTTCCCAATATGTCATCTGGTGTAAGGAATAACATGATTTTGTCAAATCCGTATTACAGCACTTATTTCATGCTAATATAAGAAGAAAAATGCAACTTAAAAAAAATTTTAACGCCAATAATTTAGATATACAGGGTATCCCATTTAACCTGACAAATCAAAATAATTAAAAAAAAAAAAAAAGGCATCCTTCAAAAAAAAAAGAGAAAAATATGTGTTCTCTGGGTAGTGGGCATCTGTGATTGTCACTGTCACCAAAACACCATCGTTCTGTTCTTCGAAGAAAATTGGTCCAATGATGAAGCTTGCAGCTAAGCCACACGAGACGTGTTCAGTGTACAGAAACTTCGGATTGTCGGAGCTTCATATTCTACATTTGCATATTTTATGATTGGAAACATTTCCCCATTATGCCAATATGAGCATGTTAAAATATCATTTGAATCTATTCATTAATAAAACCGTTATCAGTTGTCAAAGGGAGTAATTTTTTTGGCCACCTTGTATACAAACATTAATATCATTTCATTTTTGTAAATTCCTTATAATTACAATTAAAAATATGTTCCCTAAGTTTTGTTTGCTCGTTTATATAATTTTTTTCAAATTGGGCATCTTCAAGCATGATTGGAACTTTTTAACAGTTTTCTTAAGTTACGAGGGGTGATCAAAAATAAGGTTACAAAGCTTGCAGTGAAACGTGTACATGTTATTTCATACAACCAATACGGCCAACTGATAATACATACATTAGGTTATTTTTCGACATAGTCTTCATATCGGTTTAGGCGCTTGTCGGTTCTTGGGAAGAGTTTGAATATTTCCTCCTGGTAAAAATCTTGTCCTTGCGTGTTCAGCCACGTTGTCGCGAAACGACCAGGGCTTGTTCAGAAGGAAACGGCCAGGACTTCTCACCGAGGGCGTCATCCTCCTTCTCGACAACGCGCGGCCTCATACAGCCCAGAAGACAATCACGCTGCTGAAGCAGTTTCGCTGAGACATCATCAAACACCTTCCCTATAACCCGGACCTTGCTCCAAGCGACTTTCACCTCTTTCCTCACTTGAAGGACCACTTAGGAGACCGACGATTCGCTTCAGACGAGGAGGTTAAACACTTCGCGGCAGCGTGGCTGAACAGGATTTTGACCAGGAGGGAATATTCAAACTCATCCCACGAACCGACAAGTGCTGGAGACTAATGTCGAAAAATAATATAATGTATGTATTATCAGTAGGGTTCGGATTTTAGGTGGAA
>JAHWFO010092951.1:0-12105 GCA_023313115.1 Rhysida immarginata | reverse complement strand
AAAAACAAAATGCCTGATTAAAGGATTATTTCGATAAAATAATTTATGTATTTTATACTTTTGTTACAATATTTAGAGTCGAACTAATCCTCAGGATTCAAAATCTTGCGTCCCCGTACACTATATCATACTTTAAAGCTATTGGGTTCATACCCCACTCATAGGTTCAATCCTTCTGAAATACTTATTATATTAACATTTACTCTCACTCTTATCGCAGGGACACTAGTCGCTGTCACATCTTCTATATGATTCACAATTTGAATGGGCCTAGAATTAAATTTAATATCAATAATTCCTATTTTGGCTTTCACTTCTAAGAGTGATACACCAATAAAATATTTTATAACCCAAGCTCTAGCATCATCAATATTGCTGATAGGAGTATTGATATCTTCTATACCTTACATATGATCATATTTAAATTTATCACAAATTATTTTACTAGCAGCACTTTTGATAAAATTAGGAGCTGCCCCCCTTCATTTCTGATTACCCTCAATTATAGATAACTCCAATTGAATAAATTGTTTAATTTTAATCACATGACAAAAAAATGCACCATTATTTTTAATTTTAAATATGGCTGATAGATTATTAATAGGGCCTATATTATTATCAGCTTTCATCAATTCAGTAGGAGGTTATAATCAAACGAGACTACGAAAGTTAATAGCGTATTCATCTATCGGACATATAAGGTGAATATTAGCAGCAACAATAACTGATGAGCAAATCTTCGTTTTGTACTTTCTAACATATATCTTGATTTCATTCACTATTATAATATATATAGGAATTAATAAAATTATATACACACCTCAACTATTAACTTCAGCAAAAAATAAAATAACAGATTTCTTATTATTTTTAAATCTAATATCTTTAGGGGGGTTACCACCAATATTAGGATTTTTACCAAAATGGCAAGTGATTTTAGTATTAGCAAAGTCAAATTATATTATTACAACAACATTTTTAATTGTAGCATCATTAATCACACTATATTACTATCTACGAGTTTCATATTATTCATTTATAATTACAGAATCTCCGACGTTATACGACTTCAATAAAGATAATAAAACAAGAATTATGCTTCTAATCCCCTCAGTTTTAGGGATACCCTTCATATTAATATTAATATAATACTTTAAGTTAATTAAAACTATTAGCCTTCAAAGCTAAAATTATTATTTAAGTTCTTATAAACCTTTAAACTTGCAATTTAATATTCCAAAAAATGAAGAACCAGAGAAATAATTCCACTTTAGATTTACAATCTAACATTTTAAAACTTTCTTGCTGCGATGATTATTTTCCACAAACCACAAAGATTTTGGAACTATATATTTAATTTTTGGGGCCTGGTCTTCAATAGTAGGAACAGGATTAAGATTATTAATTCAATTAGAACTCAGCCAACCAGGAAGATTAATTGGAGATGATCAAACATATAACGTAGTAGTTACTGCTCACGCCTTTATTATAATTTTCTTCATAGTAATGCCTGTTATAATAGGAGGATTTGGAAATTGATTATTACCATTAATACTTGGTGCCCCAGATATAGCATTTCCACGAATAAATAATTTAAGATTCTGATTATTACCCCCATCGCTTATGTTACTTTTAAGATCAGCAGCTGTAGAAGCTGGGGCAGGTCCTGGATGAACAGTATATCCCCCTTTAGCAAGTAATATTTCACATGCTGGACCTTCAGTAGATATAACTATTTTTTCTCTCCATTTAGCAGGAGCTTCTTTAATTCTTGGAGCTATTAATTTTATTACTACAGTAATTAATATACGTATAGTAATGGAACGTATCCCATTATTTGTATGAGCAGTAAAAATTACAGCCATTCTTCTTTTATTATCCCTACCAGTCTTAGCTGGAGCCATCACAATACTTCTAACAGATCGAAACTTTAACACAAGATTTTTTGACCCAGCAGGAGGAGGTGATCCTATCTTATATCAACATTTATTTTGATTTTTTGGACACCCAGAAGTTTATATTCTAATTTTACCAGGATTTGGTATGGTTTCACATATTATTAGTCAACAGTCTGGTAAAAAGGAACCGTTTGGAACCTTAGGAATAATTTATGCTATGGCTGCAATTGGAATTTTAGGATTTGTTGTATGAGCTCATCATACGAGTTGATACTCGTATATTTACAGTAGGAATAGATGTTGATACTCAGGCATATTTTACAGCAGCAACAATAATCACTGCAGTTCCCACAGGTATTAAAATTTTTAGCTGACTAGCTACACTACATGGCGCTCAATTAGCATTCGAAGCACCATTACTTTGAGTTTTAGGATTTGTTTTCCTATTCACTGTAGGAGGGTTAACAGGAATTATTTTAGCTAACTCTTCAATCGACATTATACTGCATGATACTATTATGTAGTAGCACATTTTCACTATGTATTCTCTATAGGAGCTGTATTTGCTATCTTAGCTGGAATTATTTACTGATTCCCGCTATTTTTAGGAGTTACAATAAACAAAAAAATATTAAAAATCCAATTCTTCACTATATTTTTAGGGGTGAATTTAACATCCTTCCCACAACACTTCCTAGGATTAAGAGGAATACCACGACGTTATTCTGATTATCCAGACGCATATACAACTTGAAATATTATTTCATCAATTGGATCAACAATTTCATTTGTTGCTGTTTTAATATTAATTTTTATTCTATGAGAAGCATTGGCATCACATCGAAAATTAGTTTTTCATTGAACCTTCCATCATCAGTAGAGTGAAACCATAATCTTCCACCAGCTGATCATACATACAATCAATTAGCTAAACTTTATAACTAATGGCAACATGAAATCATATTTTATTTCAAGATAGAGCATCACCTCTTATAGAACAATTAATCTTTTTTCATGATCAGACAATAATTATTATTATTCTCATTACAGTTTTAGTGTTATATATAATAACATCACTTTTATTTAGTTCATTTCCAAATCGATTTACATATGAAAGTCAAGAAATCGAAACAGTATGAACAATTCTGCCAGCTATTACATTAATTTTTATTGCACTACCATCCTTACGTCTGTTATATTTAATTGATGAAGTAAGTAGTCCCAATATAACAATCAAAACCATTGGACACCAATGATATTGATCTTATGAATGTACAATTCAGATTTTTCAGATGTACAATTTGATTCATATATAAGCAATCAATCAGAAATACTATTAAATACATTTCAATTATTAGATGTAGATAACCGAACAGTTGTTCCTATAAACACTCAAATTCGAATCTTAATTACAGCAGCAGATGTTATTCATTCATGAACAGCACCGGCATTAGGAGTAAAAGCAGACGCCGTGCCAGGACGTTTAAATCAAATATCTTTTTACGTTAACCGACCCGGCCTATTTTTTGGCCAATGCTGAGAAATTTGCGGAGCTAATCACAGATTTATACCCATTACATTAGAAAGAGTAACATTAAACATCTTTTTAAGCTGAATTAAAACTATGTCAATAGATGGCTGAAATTTAAGCTATGGTCTCTTAAACCATTATATAGTATATTTACTTCTATGAACGAAAATAGTTAAAATATAATATTAGTATGTCAAGTTAAAGTAACAATAGTATACACCTCAAATAGCTCCAATATCTTGAATGTTAATATATTTATTATTTACATTACTAATTATAATTATTATAATTATCATTTACCCTTCAATAACTAATAATATTCCTAAAGACAGGAAAATATCAAAACTTTTAATATAAATTTAAAATGATAACTAATTTATTTTCTGTATTTGACCCTACATCATCTTTATTTAATATAAAATTAAATTGAATAAGTTCATTATTATTCATATTCATTTTTATTATTAATTACTGAAACACTCCTTCACGAATCTCTATTATGTTCCATAATTTATTTAACACTTTAAGAGCAGAGATAAAAACACATTTAAAATCTAAAATTCCTACTGTAATATTCGTTTCAATTATAATATTCATCATAATTAACAATCTAATAGGATTAACTTCGTATACATTCACTAGAACAGCACATATACTATTAACATAACAATAGCCCTTCCATTGTGAATTTCTTTCATATTATTTGGATGAATTAACAAATGTAATCATATATTTGCACATCTAGTACCCCAAGGCACACCCTCATATTTAATGCCATTTATAGTATTAATCGAAACTAGTAGTAATATCATCCGCCCAATTACATTATCAATCCGACTAGCAGCCAATATAATCGCAGGGCATCTTCTTCTGACCTTATTAGGAAATCAAGGACCTAACTTACAAAGATTAATTTTAATCTTGTTAATTTCATCTCAGATTCTATTACTCCTACTAGAAACAGCAGTAGCTATTATTCAATCATATGTATTTACAATCCTATCTGTTCTTTATTCAAGAGAAGTAACTTATGACAAATCATCCTTTTCATATTGTAGACCAAAGACCTTGACCAGTTGCTAGAGCAATGGGCGCACTTATTTCAACCTACGGTATAGTATATATATTCCACAAGGCCTCTCCTATAATATTATTCTTAGGAAATATAATTCTAATCATCACAATAATTCATTGATGACGAGATATTTCACGGGAAGGTACATTTCAAGGACACCATACAAATTTAGTAGTCACAGGATTACGCTGAGGAATAGTTCTATTTATTACTTCTGAAGTTCTCTTTTTTGTTTCTTTTTTTTGGGCATTTTTTCACAGAAGATTATCACCCACAATAGAAATTGGATCAACCTGACCACCTACAGGAGTAGCCCCATTCAATCTATTTCAAATTCCATTACTAAATACAGATATTTTATTATCATCAGGAGTATCAGTAACTTGAGCACACCATAGACTGATAGAAGCCAATTACACACAAGCTAAACAAGCTTTATTAATTACAATTCTATTAGGGGTATATTTCACAGCCCTACAAGCTTTTGAATATAAAGAAGCATCTTTTACTATTTCAGATTCAGCATTTGGATCAACATTTTTTTATAGCAACAGGATTTCACGGTATACATGTAATTATTGGAACATTATTCTTAACCGTTTGCTTTGCACGATTATTAGCACTTCATTTTTCACCTAAACACCATTTTGGCTTTGAAGCAGCAGCATGATACTGAGACTTTGTAGATGTAGTATGATTTATTTTTATTTACTTCAATTTATTGATGAGGAGGTTACCTTTTTAGTATTTATTGTACATTTGGCTTCCAACCAAAAAGATTTAATTATATTTACAATTGCTACACTAATTACAATCATTTACTTAATTTCAATCATTCTAATAATTTTATCTTCAATTTTATCAAAAAAAAGATTAAAAGACCGAGAAAGATACATCGAAAGTGGAACACACGTTTGTTAAGATTAACAGTCCTGGATGCTCCTCTACAATCTTCTGTAGAGTATATATTCCTCCTGGTGCACCTGTGGAGACATATCTTTTACATTTTAATGAGATTGAACATATGATGCTGGCACATCCTGATTCAAATACATGCATCTTAGGTGACTATAACCTTCGTGAGCTTTCACCTTTTTGGACCACAGACAATAAATACTACGACCGACACGGCCTTTCCACATCAGCCAATTATTTACTTGACGTGTTGCACTTTTTAAATCTTACCCAATTTAATAAGACTGTCAATCCTAATAATGTTATACTCATTTGGTTCTATCATCGGCTAAATTAGGTGTTGCGGATGCCTACCCTATTATTCATCCTGATCCACATCACCCTCCTGTAGACTGCTTTTTGTATGTGGCAGACACTATGTTAGCTATGATTTGCTTTCCTACGACTTTGTTAATGCTGATTATGATAATATTGCGAATCAACTCTATAGGGCAGATTGGTACTTATTAGAAAATATGGATCTGAAAACTGCTATTAATTACTTTTATAATGTTATTTATGAAATTATCGAGCATTTTGTCCCAGAATTAAAATTAGAACTAACCGATATCCTAAGTGGTTTTCCCCAGAATTAAAATTGCTTGTATGCCGTAAAATATCTGCCCATCATAATTATAAGATAACAGGATCCATAGATGACTATAAGTATTTCTCTGCTCTAAGAGCACAGTGTAAAAACCTTGCAAAATTATGTTATAAAGCCTACATCTCTTCAATAGAATCTGCAGTCTACACCAATATAAAGTCTTTCTGGAATTACGTCAACAATAATCTGCAATCCCGTATGTGCTATATTGATGATGTCAAGACCGATCCGCTTGAAATAGCTAACTTATTTTCCCAGTATTTCTCTTCTGTTTATGATGATTCCTGTGCGGCTCCCCCTGTTTGTGATCTGTTATATAATCATGGGATCGACATTTCAAATATTTCAATTTCTGCTTCCGACATAGAACACAAACTTAAAACATTCAAGGTCAACAAAAGTCCTGGCCCGGATAACCTGCATCCGCTTTTTATTTCCACTTGTGCCTCTCCACTGTGTCTTCCTCTTCTAATCATTTTCAACAAATCCATCAATCTTGGTGTATTTCCTGATTTTTGGAAGAACAGTTTTATTGTTCCGGTTTTTAAATCTGGCGATAGGAGTGATGTGACAAGCTATCGTCCGGTTACTATTCAGTCAGTTATCCCTAAAGTGTTTGAATCTATCATTTTAGATAAAATACACTGTCACTTTAAACATATCATTACTCCCCAGCAACATGGTTTTATTCCAGGGAGATCTGTTCTTACGGACTTACTAACATATGAAAATTATATCTTTGACAATCTCGACAGACATAAACAAGTTGATGTTATTTATACAGATTTTACTAAAGCCTTCGATAAAGTAAACCATAATATTCTATGTAAGAAACTTGAAGCCTTCGGTATCAGAGACCCTCTTTTATCTTGGATCCGTAGTTTCATTGTGTCTCGGCGTTTATACGTTAAAATAAAAGGCAACATCTCCTGTTCATTTAGTGCTACTAGTGGGGTACCCCAAGGTTCACACTTGGGCCCCCTTCTGTTTCAAGTTCAATTATTGTTATTTGCAGACGACTTGAAAATATTTACCTATATTAATGATGAATGGGATTGCAATGTTCTTCAAAATTCTTTGAATGCATTATCATTAAGGTGTACACGTAATGGCATGATGCTCAATATCAGAAAATGTAAAGCTATGTCTTTCTGCAGAAACAAACACATGTTGTCTTATCCTTATTCAATTGACGATATCATTTTAGAGAAGGTTACAAATATAAAAGATCTTGGTGTCATTTTTGACAATAGAATGACTTTTACGTCTCATGTAGATTATATCCTCAAAAAATCCTATAAAAATTTAGGTTTTCTGAATAGACATATACAACCTTTTCAAGATATTACATCAATTAAAATTCTATATTGTGCATTAGTTCGTCCAATTCTGGAATATGCCTCTATAATCTGGTCTCCCCATTATGTTAAATATATTGATGCAGTTGAAAGAGTTCAGAGAAGATTTCTTCGCATGATTAATAGAAAACTGGGTAATATTTCTTTCAATACAGATTATGTCCATCTTCATAAACTTTTAACATTGAAACTCTGGCCGATAGAAGAATACGTTCAGACCTACTCTTTCTTTTTGACTTACTGAATTCCACTGTTGACTGTCTTAATTTACTAGAACTGATTCCTATCCGTATCCCTAACTACATTACTAGGAGTACAGTGCCCTTTCTCGTTGAGAAATCAGTGTCTGCCAATAATTATGTCTATAACTCACCAATTAGATGCCTCCTCAGGAGTGCTAATTCCTATTTGGCTAATTTTGACATTTTTCATGACAACAGACAAAAACTCAAACAAATTAATCTCTTCACTTATCCTGCTGATAATTAATTATATTAATTTTTGATTATGTTAATTATATTAATTTTTGATTATGTTAATTATATTAATTTTTGATTTTATGTTAATTATATTAATTATTGATTGTTTTAATTTATTTCGTTAGTGATTTTATTGCTTTATTTATATCATTTTACTATATTATTTATATCTTTTCATCTCTCTTTATTTTTGTTTTATATTTATGATTATATTTAATATTTCTTTTGTAAATGGGTATTCCCGTCAATAAATAAATAAAATAAAATAAAAAAACAATTGTTCCACTCTATATACGTCTTTATACTCTAGATCTCTTATGGGACCTGGGACTTTGTACCTTGTCTTTGGTGCTATACAGTGTATCTAAAACCCTGTCACAAATTTCTGGTGTGATTTTCCACAGCGAGATGAAAACAAAAGTTCATATAAACAAAGTTCAGATAACGAACCGTTTATGAGATTTCTGCAGTTAAAATTGAAGTTTCATCAGCTGGTTTTTCTACTCTGTAGATGACAAGGGAGAAGCTTATTGGTGACCTTAAAGGTTTTCCATGTATGGCATTTATCATAAACTTTTTAAAACGTTAATTCTTTTTCTAGTTTTCTTTAATATTTTTGGTAAAAATTTCATAAATTCTGGCATTTGCTGATCGCGTTGGGCATATTTGTTCGCTGATATTGGTATATCAATATTTCATCCTAAACCTAGGAAGAAGACAACAACCTATTTCATCCCATATCCTCCAAGACAACACTATTTATGGCTATATCAGTGGTATAAAAATAAAGGCCCCAGTCATTTTTATTTAAATTTAAATAATGGTGTAGCAATTGTATAGCATCTTACTTAGTGTGCTCAGATTTTGGCCATCTGTTTCCTAGAGTAATGGACAGCAATGTGTTATCCAGCAGCCAAAAAATGTTTTGCCACACTTCCAATACAAATCTTACATCCCTATCAGATATTATTACTATAGGGAATCCATGAATTTTAAATACATTATTTGTCAGTAATTTAGTTGTTCCCTCTGTTGTGATCATAAACTGGCAAGCTAACAACCTCACCTTTTTAATCAGTTTATCTGTTACCATGAGTATGATCTCCAATCCTTGTTCTGTAACTGGCAAAGCCATAATAAAATCAGTCATTATTGGATGCCCGCGATGTGGGGGTACATCCAGGTTTTTTGGGTCTCCTAAGGTTTCTACCTGGGTACTTTATTCTTCTGACAACTGTCACATTCCTTAATATCTAACATAATATCTTCAGCCATGTTCGTCTTATTTCCCCCGTATATACGTGGATGATATCTTAACTGTTTTTGATATGAGTCGTTGTGATATTATCCCTTTTTTAAGTGAATTAAATAATAAGTTTCCTACAATCAAATTCACACATGAATTTGAGAGCAATGGACACCTTCCTTTTCTACAATACTCATTTCCAAAAAAGTTGGGACAGTGCAACATATAAGAAGAACTCCAACACATTTGTTTGGATTATTGTATTGCCGTTTATTTCAACGTATTACAATACATAAACGATAAATTAGGCATGGGATCACCTATCTTATATGCTTAAAGAAAGATACAGGTGGTTTTCCTGTTTGGCACGTGCAACACACTCCCAAAAAAGTTGGGACAGCACGGCGTTTACCACGGTGTGGCGTCACCTCTCCTCTTGATGACACACTGTAATCTTCTGGGCATCGATGACACCAATCTTTCTAACACCGTAACCGGAATTCTGTCCCATTCCTGTTGGATATAGGGTTTCAGCTGTTCAACTGTCCGGGGTCGTCGCTGTCGTAGTTTTCGTTTAATAATACGCCAAACGTTTTCTATAGGCGACAGATCCGGGCTTCAATGACCATGACAGACGGTGGTTTCTGTACCGAACGCTGCGCACGCGGGAATATCCTTTTCGTCTTTGGTCCGGAGTGTACGGCGTCCATTATTTCCGTAAACAATCGTAAAGGTTGATTCATCGGACCACAATATGTTCTTCCAGCGTGCTTGGGACCAATTGCAATGGGCTCGAGCCCATATCAGACGGCGACGCTGCTGTCGTTTGTTGATGTATGGCTTCCCTTGTGCACACTATAACTTAAGTTTGCATTTGTGGATGCACTGGCGTACAGTATTCAACGATAATGGCTTCCCGAAGAAATCGCGGGCCCACGTGGCTATGTCCGTAATCGCAGCATTCCTATGCGTGACACAGTGACGTCGGAGGATCCGAAGAGCTCGAGCATTCAGAATAGGTTTTCTACCTTGGCCTTTCCGAACTGTGATCTCACCACTATCTCGGTAGCGCTTGATAATATTATGTACTGTAGATGATGACAGGTTAAATCTTCTGGCTATTGCACGCTGAGAAACGTTGTTTGTGAATTCTTGAATGATTCGAACACGAAGATCTTCGCTAACTGGCTTGCCTCGACCCATCCTTCCGAATAAGTTACCTGAACGACTGATGGCAACTGTTATTTATACGGAATGTAGTACGACGTCATCATTCTAGATTATTCCCGAACAATTCGGAAGGTTCTACTACTAACGGCGCTTTCTACAACGTATGTCCCTACTATTTTCTAACGTGTTGCAACACCTCCGTTCAAAATGAACGTCCCGGCCACGATACAAAATGTTTTGGTGCACACAGTATATTTTTGTCATTTCATAAACGTATCTGCTATATTGTATTCGCGAGAAAGTTTTGTTACATCATCCCTTTTTGTTTTTTCTATATATTTTGCACTGTCCCAACTTTTTTGGAAATGAGTATTGTAGATTTAAGCATTATTAGCATTAATGATATGAAAGAGCATTTACCTCATGTAAAGCATGGCAGGTCGGAGAGATAGAGCATCACAAAACATATTTTGGACACAGGTCATGGTATTAGTTCAGATAATTTTAAGTCACTTAGATCTGTCAATTCAAGAAATCAATTAGACATTTTTGAGAGTATAAAAATCTATAAAAGGGTTTTCAGAAAGTTATAAATAAGGACAAAGGGCCGATCTCAAATTCTGTTCTGTTTGATTTATTGAAATGATTCTATCTTCTGGTATCTTTCTTTTTTTTTTATTTGTTATCCACTATTAGCGTTTTTTGTAATTTTTTCCCTTCCCTCTTTGCAAGGTATCTCCTCTTACTTACTGGCCCACTGTTTAACTTGTCCAATAGTCGTTATTTCCATTCCGCTTAACCATCGTGAGTTATTCTTTTCAATTGTCCCTCCCCCCCACCTTATGTATATATTCTCTCATTAATGTTTTGCTTTCTTTTATGGGTTGACAACTACAAGTACCTTGCCGTTATCATCGACTCAAGTCTCTCCTGGAATCATCACATAACTTGCGCTCCGAACAAAGCAAAGAGGGCAAAGTACATTTTTATAGCTCTCCACGGTAGAAACAGCGTCCTCAGCATCGACAATAAATTAATACTGTACAAGACAGTGATTCGGACCATCCACCTCTATTGTATGCCTGCGTGGGCGAATATATATAGAAACAAATGGAGTAAACTCCAACCATGTTACCCTGAGGACCATTACCCAGCTTGGAAGAAGGACTGCGAAAAATCAGTACATCCACTCAGATCAGGATATGACTCACATAGGAGAGTGTGTCTAAGAGCTGATGAATATGGTGCAGACGATGAAGAGCCATGATAATGACCTGGTGGCTGGACTACTGAATAATTTGATGGAAATGAAGTGACATACAAAGTATAGAAAACTGAGGCATATTGTTGACAACATTTCCTTCCCAGAGTATGTGATACCACCCCTCCCCCTCTCCCACTCTTCTGACAACCATCAATCTTATTACTTTTTCCATAAAGTGGAAGACCTCTTAAGCACTTCTATACCAGGAAGAAGCACGTTATATTAATTCACACTTATTTGAATATGCAAATTTTGAAATCGAACGATGATAGAAGCATCTATTCGAAAATAATAGGGGGGTGGTCTCATAAATACTTAAGTGTAAAAAGCTTTACAACTAAAAAATTTATATTTTTGTATATATATCAGCTAAAAATCAACCATGAGATCTTTCATATTATGGAACAACCATTATTTTGTTTATTCGTAAAAAAATTTTGATCAAATAAACTCCTTTTCACATTACTGCAATTCCCAACGTCACCTCAGTGGTTTTATAATTTCTTAACATATCCGAAAAGGC
>JAHWFO010092941.1:0-10915 GCA_023313115.1 Rhysida immarginata | reverse complement strand
TTAGTTATCCATTACATGTATATACAAATTAATATTTGCTAAGTTTACAATATATTATCATCAAAAACCCAAAATTTAAACATTTTTCTTATTATTGTTATAAAAAGTATAAACAAAGCAGCATTTTAACTATACCCTGTCTCAGCTTCAGTTGAGAGTGACGTCACGGAAGCATTTCGCTTACCGGACATAGTGTACAACATCGTATCCTTCTGCTGTTAAACTTGTACTACGTTAGACCGTCCTATAATCGCGTGGCTTCTCGAAAGCAGAATAGTCGAATGGTATCTGTAGATATCATTTTTTAAAATATTTTAATTCTCTTTGTGGAAACTCCGTCATCTTTCATTTCTGACACATCTCTTTCACGTTATTCGCGTAGGAATAAGATGCCGCCATTTTACTATCAAATAGCTTTTCTATCCGCCGATTTTTTATTATATTGAAGAGAAAATATGAAATATGATTGCATTAAAAATTTTGAACTTTTTATATAGATAATTATTCGAACTATTTCTTGATGCGGACGAGCTGTAATCGCTTCACTCGTGACGTCACTCTCAACTAAAGCTGAGACAAGGTATAGATCAAAATGATAGAGCAACTACAAATAAATTAAATAATTTTCTTGTTTAATAACCTATAAAGCTACCATTTTTTGAAATTACTTTGAAAACTCGTTGTGGCATAGATTGCACTAACTTCTGGCACGTAGAGATGTGTATTTCTTGCCATCCTGAAAGAACTGCTTCTTTTAATTCTTTAATGTTAGAAAATTGGCGCCCATTCTTGTAAACTTTTCTTGAAAGTTCACCCCACATGTTTTCCATTGGATTAAGATCCAGACTACATTCAGGCCAATCCATTACCTGAATGCCATTAGCTAAAAACTACTCCCAAGTTCTTTTGCAGGCTTTGAAGGAGGAGTGGGCAAAAATTCTGGTTGCTTGCTATCTGAAATGGTAGAGACCATGCCACGGCGTGTGGAGGCTGTGCTTAGAGCGAAAGGCGTCAGTTCGTGCTATTAGACAAGTTGTTTTAGCATTATGAATAGCTGCATTATCTTGTTGAAAATGGAAAAATGGTCCTCCAATTTCAACAGCAACTGGTAAAAGGTGGTTGTTTAACAATTGCTGATAGCCAATTGCATTCATCCGACCAGAAACAAAGGCAATATTCATCTTTTTGCAGTAAATCTGGCCCAAACATCACACTACCACCACCTTGTTGCCACTTTGAAAACAACTTCTCTTCTTTTCGAATGTCATGTCAATAATGGCTCCATCCAAATTAAATTTTTTTTCGTCACTTCAGACCACTTTGTTCCATTCCTCTTTCCAGTGCATGTGATATTTTGCCCATTCCAATCGCTTTTCCTTATGGCACTTCTTCAATGATGGATTGCATTTCAGTCTCTTATATTTAAGCAATCCAGATGATTTTGCACATCTCAAAACAGTTGATTTAGACAAATTAATGTCACTCTGTGTAACGATTTCTTTTGCAGAAGCTTTTGAATTGCTTAAATGGCGAATAACTTGCCTCTTCTGTCTTACTGTTAAGGTGTGTGGCTGGCCAGATGACTTTATCTCACCATAATATCAATTAGCATGAATATAATTCTCAACTAAATGATGTGAACGATTAATTTGCTTGGCAATGGCATGAAAAGAAAGGCCAGTTTTATGTAATGCCTCTATTTTGCCCTGCTCAAACGCTGACAGTTGCTTTCCATGTCCCATTACGATTTAGGGCCACTGTTTTTCTTCAATTTGACATAACAATTAAAAAAATTCACATAACAATAAGTATAAAGGACAGCTTTTATAATATTAATATACTTAATAAAAGAATCTTCACTTAAATTATAAATTTCAACCAGCTTAAACTAGTGGCTCTATCATTTTGATCCAGTTAAAATGTTGCTTTTTTCTTATTAATGTTATAAAAAGTATAAACAATGTTTAAATTTTGGGTTTTTGATGATAATATATTATAAACTTAGCAAATATTAATTTGTATATAATGCATAACTAATTATTAAAATTTACATTGTTAATTTAAAAAAAAACAACTAGCGGCTCTATCATTTTGACGTGCACCTTATACGTGCTATTGTTATACAAATGGACACAGATAAGTAAAAGAAGCCTCCTAATCATATGCTACAGCTTCAATGCATTTCAAGCATTATTTTTTACAGGGAGATCCCAAACATTTTTTTTTTTTGTTCAATTTGTTGAACAACCCCCTATTTACCTTCGGAACAACCCCTTCTCTGAAATAATATACGAGTAGGGTTAGGAACCTTAGGTAAAAACATTTTGTTTATGATTTCAGTACTAATAGATAAGCACAAAATGGTTTTTTTTTAATATATGTGTTTTAGTTTAGGAGTTATAAAGATCTAAAAAAGCATATTTCAGGGTTTGTGACATATTTGGGATTATCAGACCTAAAAGTCTGCATTTTGTCTTACATTTTGTCCAATTGGCTTCTTGTTATTGTCGTCATGATCGATAACACTAGTCAACACACTTTTTGTCACAAAGACCACAGATAATGTTCTTAGTAGTAATTTGGAGCTAGAATCCGAATCTGCTTTTAGATTTTTTCTATCACGTCAAGTTTCCAAGTTATGCACATCGAGACTTCTATGTTAAAGTAATGGGTGTGAAGAGAAGCGGCTACAATGTTAAAGTATCCATATTTTGGGGCCGCAAGGAAATTTACCAGGCCCCAAACACTGAATGATTTAAAAATGTTTCATTGTAAAACAAGAAAGCTGTGCGTGCTAGAGAAATTTAAAAATTATATTCGTAATCAGCAGAAAAAATACTACCAAAAATCACCCACTTTAATTTTGTCACAAGAAAATTCTTAAATTGTTGGCCAGTGTAATCAACGGAACTAGCTTCTGCCTTCACCAACAAATGGCGCCACCTTCGCTATTGGTCTCGACCAATCAGAATACTCGATATCTGTTGGTGCAGCATCGCAGTGGTGGGAGATATACAAGGTGGGCCAAAAAAAACAAAAAAACCCCGCCACTGAAAATTTCCAAGTCCAATGGAAACGGTCCACAAAGGGGTGAGCAATTCTAGAAGGAAGAACGCTACCATTAATTAAGGCAGGTGTTAACGTTAAATGAAGCGAGTCGATATCTAGACAAAGGGTACTGAGAGTTCTGGCAAGAAGCGATTAGTCAATAGATATTTAATAAAAGAGAGAATGATCTAAAAAGTGTATAATTTGTGTATTATTTAAGATTATGTTCACCTCGTCTAGAAATCGACTCATTCCATTTAACGTTAATGCCTGCCTTAATTAATGGTAGCATTCTTCCTTCTAGAATCGCTCACCCCTTTGTGGACTTAAAAATTTTCAGTGGAGAGTATTTTTTTGTCCACCCTGTATAAACAACCACTTTGGCTTGGCATAGAAAATCATTACATCCACTCGGATCTGAACATGACTCACATTGGAAAGTGTATCCAAGATATCCTGATGCATATGGTGCAGACAATGAAGACCCATGACAGTAACCTGGTGGCTGGAATACTGAATAACCTGATGGAAATGAAGTGGCATACAAAGTACAGAAAACCAAGGCATATTCTTGATGTCAACTTCGAAACATTGGCAACGTTTCCTTGCCGGATTATTGGAAGATATGATACCACCCCCTCCCCCTCTTCCACTTTTCTGACAATCGGCAATCTTATTATTATTATCATTGTTTGGGGAAGCCAAACTCAGATCAAGTCCGGAAGCCAATCCCAGAGGTGGACCCAAAAGAGGGCCAAAGCCCAAGGGACTCAAATGCGAGGGAGGGAAAGTTATGCACTCGTGGTAGTATTGATGTTTGGGTGTAGGAATTTCCTTACTGTGACAGGTGTTTAGAATTGTGGCTTTCTGTTATAAGTGTGGGTTTAAATTTAGTGTTGACAGGCTTTTGTGTAGCGAACGTGGAATAACCCCAGTGGCAGAAAGAACGATAGGAACAATGTGTACTCTGTTAACTCCCCAAAGGCGTTTTATTTCATGTGCAAGATCGGTATATTTAGTGATTTTGTCAGTGTATGTCTTTTGTAAATTGTGTGTTAGGGATGGAGATATCAATTATGTAAGTCACTTTGTTTTGCTTTGATGATGATGATTATTATTATTATTATTATTATTATTTTCATAATGTGGAAGACCTCTTTGGGTTAGTCAGACTTCTTGCCTATTTCAGTCTAGTTCATGTGGAATTTATTCCGGAAGGGTGAGACTCGTGTTAGCACTGCTTCATCCCACCTGAACAAATGTACACTGTTCGATCGATTGTCGTTGGCAGTCAATTTCGACGCTCGATCAACATCAGGATTCTACGAGGGGCGATTGCTAAATAAGGTCTCCATGGCTGTAGCTTTTTTATTTGTTAACCGATTTTCAAAATTCTTTTTGTATCTTATACTCACATTTTTCCTCTATGTAATGCACTATTCACTTTTCGACAGTCCTCATTCCTTTCCAAGCATTGCGCCAACGCGTGGCTAGTTGGGTGAACCCGTCTGAGAGGAATTCCGGAGTTGTTGCCGACACCAGGATTGAATGGCAGAGTTTACCTCGCCGTCAGAACCAACTCATGTCCCTTAAGGGGCTCTTTCTTCTTTGGGAAGTGGTGAAAGTCGCAATGTGCAAAGTCTTTCATTTTTGAACTGCAATTTTTCATCTTTGAACTGTAGGCACTGCAACGCCTATGGTGTGTGGTGACTCATGTGCAGGCGGACGTTATCGTACTCCAGAAGAGGGTCCAAAGCTGCCATTCAATCCTGGTGTCGACAACAACTCCGGAATTCCTCTCCGACGAGTTCACCCAACTAGTCACGCGACGGTGCAATGCTTGGAAAGGAATGGGGACTATGTCAAAACGTGAATAGTGCATTACATAGAGGACAAATGTGAGTATAAGATAAAAAAAGAATTTTGAAAATCGGTTAACAAATAAAAAACTTACAGCCATGGAGACCTTATTTATCAATCGCCCCTCGTAGACTCCACAACTACCAGGATTCCAATTCAGGACTCCGACTGCTAAGGCAAATTTGTAAAGCAGTTGCTATTGTGTTGAAGATTGTGGAAGCAATCGAATCAGTGCCAGTTTCACCTAAACAAGTACTTATTCATGCAAAGCTACAAGATGTTCTTGATAAAAACCCTGGTCAGAGTGTAGTGCAATTAATTTCAAAAATTTTATCTGAAGAACAGTGTTACATCCCAGACCAAGTCTACATGCCTGCAGAAATTACACCATTTTCCAAAGGCCCTATTACTTCATGTGAAGTAGAAAGATCATTTTCACATACAAATCACTGTAATTTTCGAAATTAATAAAATGTTCAAATGTGATTGATTTCTATTTATTCATATCATTTGTTTGTTAAGAAGTATGATTTGTTACATTTTAAGAGAATATTTATGCATTTTAAGGGAATATTTTAAGGGAATATGAACCTACATATTTTACAGATTTTTAGGACCTAAGGTTCCTAACCTTATACAGGGCGTTTCAAAATTATGTACAATAAATTTAGTGACATATTCTTCGGGTCAAAAGAAGACGAAAATGTTCTATAGCACTTTGTCTGGAAACGATTTATTTACGCGATACAGCCAACTAAATCCGTGGCTCCAAATTACAGGAATTGTTCAAAGTGCCCGCCACCAGCTCGCACGCACGCTTCGGCTCGTTGCATGAGCGATCGTCTGATGTCATGGAAGAGTTCGTTGCCAGCATTACAAACCGTTTGGCATGCATTTTCAATTCGTTGTCGCAGATCCATAATGTTAGGAACTTCTGTGCTGTAGAGGATCGTTTTCACATGACCCCACAGAAAAAAGTCCAATGGATTAAGGTCAGGTGATCTTGCAGGCCAGGCTACCGGTCCACCTCGACCTATCCACCGATTCGTGTATGCAGCATTAAGGTGTGCTCGCACAACATGGCTGAAATGTGCTGGAGCGCCATCATGCATGAACCACCTGTTAGATCTTATCAAAAGAGGAACATCTTCCAGTAATTCTGGCAATGCATTCTGCAGAAACAAAAGATACGTTCGCCCAGTCAATCGTGGCAGCAACACATAAGGGCCAATTAAGTTATTTCCGACAATTTCACACCAAATCTTCACGGAGAAACGCTCTTGTTGCGCTCAAGCTCTGGTAACATGCGAGTTAGCATCTGCCCAATGGTGCTGGTTGTGAGAATTTACGATTCCTGTCCGGGTGAAGGTTGCTTCGTCCGTGAAAAGTATCTGGCTGAGACAACTAGGGTCTGCAGCATGACGACGTTGTATCCATTGGCAAAATCGTTGACGGTGTGGATAGTCCGTTGGGTTCAGTGCCTGAACCAGTTGCAGGTGGTATGGATGCAAAAGCTGACGGTGAAGAATGCGCCAAACAGATGAGTGCGGAATGTGTACCATGGAAGAAATACGACGGGTGCTTGTCTGTGGTTCATCATGTATGATGTCAATTATCACATCCTCCTCATCCGGAGAACGTGCTACAGGCCGCCCCTGTCCTGTTTGGCGGCCAAAGGAACCACGCTCCCTCAAATGTCTGTCGACAGATACAAATGTTCGGTTATTTGGCAAACGTCTATTCGGAAAGCGTTCTTGGTAGAGTCTTCTTGCTTCCACAGCATTTCCGTCCGCAAGACCATACATTAGGTGCATGTCAGTGTATTCTGCACTGGAATACGTGTACATGACTTTTTTTTACGTAAATCGTAATGCATATGTCAAAGCACGCAAACGTTCTGAAATTGATATTCCTAGTGGATGTACAGTAGTGAAAGTACAGTAATGGAAACAGCCGTACACAACTAATGGAACAACCCTAAAGTAAGTTTAAATGGAACAAACCACTCAACCTAGTGTTGGGTCGAAAAGCTGGAACTGCTAAAATATCGTCCGCTAACTACCGTGCTTCCCTACTGTATGATATTGGATTACTCGCAAACAAATCGTTTCCAGACAAAGTGCTATAGAACATTTTCGTCTTCTTTTGACCTGAAGAATATGTCACTAAATATATTGTACATAATTTTGAAACACCCTGTATATGAGGGGTAACATTCTCTTTACACCCCTGAAGTTTCAGGATAATTCGTCAAGTATTTTTCCAGATATTCGGCAAAATGTATAAAATCGAAAATGTTCGATTACTTTTGGGTAGATAGTGTATTGGAACACCCATGTTTTGGTGGTTCTTTGGAAATTTTAAATGTGAAAGAGGGCCGCGATACAAAAAGTTTAAGAAACACTGCAATACACAAATACGATTATGTTATATTACGTACCATTTCTGTCAATGATGGCAGCCAATGTAAAAAAACAACTCTCCTGAAGCGGAACCGATTTGCTTGATGTTAAAAGAGTGAAGATTTTCCTGGTACCTCCAATTTCACGAATATGATCTTGCAGTTTAACTTCATTAAATGTATGAAAATACAGTAAGTGTGTAGCTTAGTACCTTAGCATCATATCTTATTTAGGAAATGCCTTCATAAATTCCTGACATGCATAGTACAGTCAAACCCACATATAAAACTAACTCGGTTATAACGTAAAAGCAGTTATGGCGAAGTTAATTGCAATCCCCAACAACAGGTTCATTGAAAGTTCACAATTTTTCTCAGATTATAACTAAATCTGAATTAACGAAAATACATATATAAAGAATCATTTTATGGGTCATTACACAACTTTTGTTTGGATATAGCGAAATTTTGAAAAATTAACATTTTTTTGTGTCTAAATTTGGCAATGGGTTAGTTCACTCTGTGACAGTAGAGTCTGAAGAATACAGTAATAGAGAAACAAGAAACACTTGTGGGAATACTGATATGCCTAGCAACACCCAAATTCCGCGTATCTTTTACACATCTGCAACTCTGAGTGTCAGCATTTTTAAAAATGATGGCAAAAAGAAAATGTTTAGAACTTGACACCAAAATAATCAGCGAAGTTGGAGCTCCTCTTCCTCGGCAACACCTCCATCAATCCAAAACTACAAGATTTTAGAAGATGAAGTTTTCTTCCTAAGCACCCCTCTCAGAGGCTGCCATCCCAACTGTGTTTGCCAACAAACTTTCCATTATCAGTTTCATGCTAACTAAAATTAGTCAACTTCAATTTCATTACATTCTTCAACACTCTCTCAGCTTATCTCACCTCATCTATAGCTTGTGGTCCTCTCCATCTAGGCAATAAAAGACTTTGATTCCATATACAGATCTAGCCTCCAGTCCATATATAACACATCTCTCTCCTCTACCTCCTGAAAACGAGCCTTGTCTTCTCCATTCTTTCAAACGTATGCTTACCAACTAATGTTCAACTTGAGTGCAAGATGAGCTACCTCTCCCAGCCCCCAAACTCTGCAAACAACAAGCCTTGTTGAATCTTTACGATACATGCACACAAAAATCCCTCTTCGTTGATGCACCCAACGCTCTCTCAATACCTACCTACATGCCGTTAGCACCAGTGAATCAAGGAGTTGGCTACATGCACTGCCATCCCCTTACCAAGGTTCCTTTCTCGATGACAATACCATTCGTATCGCCATAGGACTCTGTTTAGGCACCTGCCTATGTTTCCTGCATCCTTGCCACTGTGAAGTTACTATGGACGAGCAGGCCCTCCACCCCCTCAGTTGTAATAGCTTTGGCCATAGAAATCACTACGACTGCTTAAATGACAATGCACAGAGCCCTTATATCTGCAGGCATTTATTCTTTATTCCTTCATCACTGGAGCCCAACGGTCTGTCCCTTAGTGATGGCAATTGCCCCAATGGAGTGACCCTCTGCCTGGAAATCGGGAAAGATACTGCTATGGGACATCACCTGTGTGGAAGCCCTTGCCTGCTCGTACCTGGATGGATGCTCAAGGGAGGCTCATTTTGCAGCAAACCTTGCTGAAAGCATAAAAAATATCGAAATACGCTGACCTCCTCAAAAACTTTCTCTTTGCTCCCACTGGCTTCGAGACTTTCACGCACTCTCTTTTTTTAAAAGACTTTGCTCCAGGTTTTCCGTAGCTATCCAGGAAAATAGATAGATGGAATTCATTTGCCAAAGAATCTCTCTGAACATTCAGAAGGGTAATTTGGCTTGTATCATGCCTTCTTCGCCTCCCTTCAGTGAAGTTTATTTTATCTAGGAGTATAGTCATCAGTCAAACAGAGCTTTCTTTATGGAGTGTGTTTTTTGAGCCAAGTGAGAATGCAAGTACTGAGAGATGGCATCATCATCAGAGCAGAAGTATTTCATCATTTGCTATAAGTGAGTAGAGAGACAATTTAGTTCATATGTCTAGGAAGACTGTCATCTTAGATTTGTTCATTATAGACAATATTCTGAAACCAAAACTGACTAATTCGCAAAAGCACCACCTGCAAAAAACTTCCATTTTCAATCAGATGTATAGTAATGTTAGCACATTTGAAGGCAGGAAACGGAAATGTTTTGCAGTCGCTGCTTCTGCACAGTTACCCCAGTTTCGGTTTCAGAAATAATGTCTATATATGAATTATTACCTCTGACCATGACTTACTGTACACTGGTGTCCATAAATAAAGGGATTTGCAAAATGAAACCCTTCTGCACATCCAATTGGCACCAAATTCAGTAAGGCTGTTTTCTAGGTCATGTAAACACAATTCAATCATTAAGTATTGCTGCGGATGGAATAACATAAAAAGTGCTTGGACACCCCTGACACAAAAATTTGTAGCAACCCCCCTCTAGTTTTGTAAACTATAAGTGACGTTCAGTACATTGTGTGGTCCTCCCATACAGAAACACACGCAGGGATGGCATGCAGAAACCATGGTTGAAGGATGGCATCCCAATCCTGGATCAATGATGTTTGCAGGTGGACCTTGCAGTGTACGTGAGGTAATACTTGTGCCGTAACAAGTCTTCCAAGAGCGTCTATGCACGCTCGATGGGGTTTAGTCCAGGGACTGTGCTGGACAATCCAAGGGCCAGATGTCCTCATGTTCCAGGTAGATATCCACTAAGCCAGTCTGATGCAAATGGGCATTATTGTCCACGTAGTGAAAATCTGGACCTACCTCACCCCTGAAGAGACGGAACATGTTGTCGCAGGACACTATCCTAGTACACCTGGCCAGACATGGCCCCTCTGTTTAAGACTCGTAGAAATGTACAGGAACCCATTATGATGCCCACTCACACCATTACATGGTCACCAGTCACATTCAATGATGTTAGCGGGGCTGAAGCATGTCCCATACCCTCTCCAGATATGAGCACATCGAGAATGAGAGTCCAGGATGTACCAGGATTCATCCGAGAACATGATCCGAGTCCACTGTCCTTGTGTCCATGCTGCACCAAGCCAACCATTCCCTACAATGTTCCTGGATCAACAGGACGCACCTCATCGGTTCTCAAGTATACAGGCTAATTGTGTGGAATCTCCTGCCTACCGTTTGCCTGGAGACATTAACCCCAGTAGCTGCTGACAACTCTCTGACAATGTCCCTGGCTATGCTTCACCTTCCTATGGGCAGAAAGAGTAAAGTAGTCTGAGTGTGGTGATCCTTGGACGATGCTGACTGAAGTGTCTGCAGGCGTTTCCATCCTGTCGGAGCCGTACTCACAGTCTTGGATGCTAGTCGACACGTTCAGTGTCTGAGGTATTTCAATATGAGACTGGCCTGCTTCCAGTCATCCAATAGGGAAGAATTTAGACATCAGAAGACACCAGATGGCAGATTGTACTATCCACCCTAAGGCAGCAATTTTTTAATGTTAACCTATGGGAGAAACTACAATTTTTTGTTCTGAATTAATAAAAATGGTGATGTTAAAAATATTAAACGTCTCATTATC
>JAHWFO010092920.1:663305-683067 GCA_023313115.1 Rhysida immarginata | reverse complement strand
GTTAATAAAATACATAAATATAAATGAATACAGAAGGAAAAAATAATTTTTTCCCTTCTGAAACTGGAGTGTTAATCATGATTTAAGTTTGTGCTCAAATGTTTTTTTTTCCATTCACAAACAAGAAATTAGTATACCAGATATCAATGAAACCTTTAATTGTTTTTAAACATAGTCTTACTGAATGTTCTTGGGAAAAGTAATTTCTGTTTAATATTTCTTTTGTGACTGAGGGTCAGTGTGTGTTGGTTTGGAGGGTGTGGTGCGTGCATGTGTGTATATTTGGGTGTGCGTTAATGTAGGGGGTTGTTTGTTTGAGTAAGCTGGAGTTAAGTTTTGTGGTTGGTATAATGGAATTATTGTTGTAGTAAAGATAGTTGTCAAAATTTTACGATGATATTGTTAGGCAGTGTCGGAGGTTTCTCTTTGCGCCAACAATGCCTTAGCCAAATAAGGCCGAGCTTTGTTGTATTGAGGAGAAATTCTCGGTATAACTGCGTGTTTTGTTTTTTAGAATGTAATTGTTCGTTAAAAATTTTATGTTGTTGTTGTTGTTAAGCGAACATCGTCGGCGACGGGTGTAATGACGAATTTAGCGATGAGCGATGTTTTGACCCTTGTCATGCAAAGATTATTCGAAAATGGCAGTCCATTAAGCCCTTGTTCGATAATTAATGCATGAAAGCGTCTGGAGCATGCTAAGTGTTTTTATTTGATAGAAATTACATAAAAACTTCCGAGCCCGCAACGAGCTTTGTAAGAAGCAGTTCGATTATGCTGAGAACTCCGATCGGCGAGAGTTATGCCGTCCCCATTACGAGTGTGCGTAAGAATAAAGACCGACAGAGATAAGAAGACAACTTGCCATCTATGCGGTGAGATCGTTTCAATTTGTTCTAAATACGGGAAAAATTAATGTGATCTTCAGTTAGACGAAATCAATTCGAACGCTGGGTAATTTAGATGTAGAATCATCGTTGCTGGAACAAGTTCCGCGGACTATTTTCCCACGCGTTAATTGGGTGTAGAAACAAGTGAACAGTCAAAGCCAAGTAATATTCGCTCTCAAAAGAGAACTGCGCGGGGAATTTCAGCATGGTCGCGGTAGAAACTGAAAACTGTTTATTATAGAGACAGAAAATCCGCGTTTCCAATGATCGTGTTAAATATTATGTAAATGGCTGAATAAATGCTTTGTCTTGTAATTAAATTAAAGTATGAATAATAATAATTGTAAAGAGCTGTGTAAGCGGACTCAATGTTAATTGCGCACGAAAAGGTGCGGTGTTAGGACTCAATGTACGACGAAAGCTCCCGAGTAGATAATTGAAGGAAATATAGTTACTCTGAGAACTATATCACAGGTGTTAATATAGTAAGGGTTACGGTATTCCTCCCTAATTAAAAGGGATACACGACGCCTGAGCGCGTTGAATGGAAATGCAGAAAATAAACCTGTAGTTGCCGCATGATATGTCGATTGAGTTGGCACCACTAAAACGCAGTGCTTGAGTCGCTTATACAGGCTAATAGTATAAAATACAATATATGAGAGTTTATTACCACAAAGTGTATGCTTTATTAACAAACACGGTAATTTGATATTCATCTTGGAACTGTTATTAGTTTTAGTTTTGGGGCCCCAGTTCTGTTGAATTAAGTAATTAGTTAAATGATTGTTAATGGTTTATTTAATTTGAATAATGATTTTTCTGGTCATTAGTAAACATCAGTATTTTCCCAAAACACACTGTGTCTAGTTTTTTTTTGGTGACCTCTAACGAGTCCACCCTCCCTAGCCGTCACGTACGAAGGTTGGGCAAGTCCCGCGACCTGATTAAGGTCACGCCCCCGCACGTGGGTGGCACACTTTAACACCTGAATAGTTATCTCTTGGAATATTCCATTTGAATCTCATTCCTTAAGTATTTGAGATAAGGAATGGTTCCAGAATAATGAGAAACAGGTTGAGAAGCAGGGAAATTTGAACAGGCATATTTCTGTAATTATTTCTAAATGAATACTTCTTCAGACATCAGCTAAAATAGGATTTCCACAGAAAATTTCTTTGCGCCTGAATAAGAAAACCTGTATCAGGAATAAAAAAAAAAATAATGACGAAAGTTTTATATGAATCGGATTCCATATATAATGTTTATTTAGGGGGGGAAATTCAAATTACTAACCATATCTGCTAATTCATTTAAACTTTATCACCTAATTAAAATCCATGGTTTCTCAGTAAACACGGCACAAATTAAGATTTTTTCAGCCATTCTAAATCGAGTATAATGAATAGATTCCTTAGCTGATATTGCATCATGGGTTTTCATTGTTTTTGGCATGAAAGCCTGCATGAATTTCTTTGTAAGTTCTGAAATAATAAGTAAATGATTTATTTTATTGTATTTTAAGTAGAGATGATGCACTATTCAAAGCATAAATATAACCATGCTGAGAGATATTGTGCAGGAAAAATTAATGAATGCTATTGTGTACTTTTACCTCCTTTATAATTATTACACTGTATTTTACTCAGCACCAAACTGTTAGGTTTGAGCATTAAGTTATCTCGGTGATCTAGGTAGAAATTAGTAAGTGCTGGCTAGTTTCTCAAGAGAAAAATGACATATTTTTTGTATTACAACACGAGTGGTGGTCACCTACCAATGCAATGTTTGGAATACCACTAATCTATTTCAAATTCTACTGAGACCTTACAACCTGCACTGTATAATGCACATTTTGCTTATAATTTGAGCGGTGGTTCACAGAAATTGTAATTTTTATTATACTGGTCGCCATTCAATAGCATTGGTTGCATTGATCAGTGTTATTAGAATCCTGTATCTAATTCACGAAACGTAGAAAACGCCTGAAATGGAAGCAAAAAATAAAGTAAACAATAATATACGCATAATGAATATTTTCAGATGAATAATTAATCCATTTTTTTCTATAACCCTACTACAAAACTTCACTTTTAGCTGCATACAACTAGTTCGTTTTAATAAGGTGAACAGACGTCCCGATTTTGGTTATTCTGTCCAGACTTTTATAAAAATTCTTTCATGATGTGATAGGAGAGGATTCATTCCCTCACACAGCCACCAATTCTATCAGCAATAAATAAGTCATATGAATGAGTCAAAGTGGTCCACCGACATTTAAGATGAAGTTCTCATTGAGTTTCGCAATGTGCTCGGCAACATCAAACCTAAAGTACTTTCTATCTGTACTATCTTATTCTATCTGTTCCCTCCAGGGTACTATGCACTGCAAATATTATGAATATAAAACTATTTATATGTAAAATGCTTTGTGAAACAATATGAAATGCAACATACGTACAAAAAGTATCTCAAGCCTTTAGTGCCAATTCGCAATGCCTTATGATGGATTGATGTACGCGTGGAAACAGTTGATTTGCACGGTCGCTGATGTCACCTGCTGCCGCGACAACACGAGCCGCCAATTCTTCTTCAGAGTACACCATTGATTTTATGCTTCCCCATATAAAAAAAATCCATTGGTGTTAGATCTGGCGATCTCGGTGGCCAAGCAACTGGTCCGCCATGACCAATCCAACAAACAAGCACGTGCACCTTGAAATTTCTTTGCAAACAATTACTTTAAAAGTTATTACAGTAGATTCCTTGTGTTAATTGTTAAAAATAAAATAATCTAGGCCTACCAACGCACACTGCGTCCTGGTGTCATTTGATTGTTCAATGCAGTATTGTAAGTAAACGGAGCTGCAGGGACCCCATGGTCATATGACAAAAAATACTTCTAAGGACCTCTTCTATCATCTCCCAAAAAATCTGTACTCAATTCAAAAACACCCTGTATATCGATTCTAAGCGGTCAGATGACGTTTATTTTCCATTTACCAAAATTTTTCTTGGAAATGTCTATAATATGTGTCAAAAAACTTTTTTTGGCACAGTGTTTTCGTTGAGGAGAAATAAATTCTTTTCGATGCGGATATCGAACCGCTCGTCATAAACGTTAAAGCAGAGAGCTCCCTGGTTAAAGTTAAGGGACAAAAAATTTTCAGACAACGGTTATAAAATCGAGTTTTTGGATTACAGACCTGGGAGTACAAGTATTTTTTTTTTGGCTGATTTCTATTAAACGTTAAAGAATAGATGCGGGGGAGGGGGTCGCGCTTGGCCAGAATGGGTATGAAGAAAATGTACTAACAAATAAGTTACTTCATGTATAAATCTAAATTAGAAAAATTTGATAAAAAGTACAGCTTACTTAGATTCCGATTTTCATTTATTATATCCTTCCGAAGTGCACTTGAAGTAATAAAATTTGAAGAAGCAAAACACACATGGTTGGAGCATGGTTAATTTTACGGTGGATTCGCTTATTTTAGCGGCGAGTGGGAAAATGTGTCGTGATAAAAAAAAAAAAAAGGGGGAGACTTTTAGTTCACATTCTCAAGAATTGGAGGGACCCTCCCCCTACTGTTAGATAACTTGTCCCACCCACAGTCATATTAAATAGTAATGTTAGTTTAATAATATATTGGAGTAATCTCCTTGGAGTAAACAACAACGGCGAAATTGTCCGCCATGTTTTCGTAACTTGATTACCGGAAATGATCTCCGTTTCCTGGCGATTTCACCCATTAAGCTGAATTTGGCATTGTTAGACGAATTCGGGGTTCGTAAAACTTAACGAAGAGCAATGCAACCCATCTATGGAGTCATGTATTTATTAAAATCGAGTCACAGAGCTATAACCCAATAAAATGAATCGTACGAACCAGAAATTGCTGTGAGTGTAGACACTTTCGATTTTAGATGTTTTGTTGAATATCTAGAAAAATATAAAGAAATAAAGAGTAACCAGAACATGGTTGAAAGAGAGAAAGTTAGCCAGCTGATGCAAAACTGAAACTACGTCATAGTCTCCACTGCTCTGCTCTGGTGCTCGTCTTCAGACGCCATCGCTATTGTCTAGCACATCGCGAAGCACATGATAAAGCAAAGCAGTAAAATGATCAAAATCATTTATTTTATTGCAATTTTTTTTTAATCAATTGTGCTGTGTATGGTTGCAATATTAGTCATCGCCATGTAAAGAAGAAAGAAGGGAGATTATTCAAGTTTCCAAAAGATCTGAAAATTGCAGCTAAATGGACTCATGCTTGTAGAAGATCAGATCCGATTAAGAATTCAAACATAATGTGTAGGTTACTTGTATGTTTATACATTTAATGCTATAAAATTCTAACTATTGATATGTAATTTCAGATTATATATGTGATAAGCATTTCCTGCCAACCGATTATAAAGGTGCAGTTTTAGAAGAGGGAACACAAATATTTGGCAATAAAAGGCTAAATCGTGGTGCTGTACCAACTCAAAATTTGCCAGTCTATCTTGACCAAGAAAAAGAAACTAATAGAACTATTAGAGCTAAGAAAAGACAGTTCAGATGGGAGGCCTATTAAAGCCTCAATATTTACTCATTGTAAGCATAAACAAATTATAGAGGATTGTTTAAACACGTAAGTAATGCTAAAAATATGCGATTATTATAATCCATGAGAGATGATTATAATCTCTCAACCATGATTATAACCCAGTTTAACATATACTGTATATTCTATAGCGAATCGACATCATCTGCACCAATTTGCACAAGTAATGAAACTTTCGAAGTAATGGATACAGAAGAAACACCAGCTACTGAATTTGCAAGTCCAGTGGCGTAGCCAGGATTTTGCAATAAGGGTTTCCTAACATGATTTCGGCGCCCCTTATGTAACTTTAATTATGATTTTAAAAACAAAACTAATGGTTAAAATAAAAGTAAATATTTTAGAAAAGCTTCTTTTTATTTTGGCACAAAAGAATATTCTTTCGTTAACCGATTTTATTTTTAAATTTTCAATTATTTTTAAAAAAACAAAATGAAACAGATGAACTTATAAATCTTATAAAAACACTAAACGGATAAAAACTAATTTAATACATAAAGATTGGATGGAAAGGAAAAATACCTTATGAATAATATATAATATTTCTAATGCCATTTATCCGGACGCACATCTCATAACTTTCGTACAGAGACATGAATACAACCAGTAATTCCCCATCCACTCCGTACTCTTGCAACACTTGCCAGCTTCTACCGAGGAACTCTGTCATATGCTTTTTTCGAGGTCCACAAAGCAAGCGTAAACATTTTTTGCATACACCCAGAATTTTCTCAAAGATTTGCCTTAGAGCAAGGATGTGATCCGTTGTGCTTCGGCCAGATCGGAAACCACACAGCTCCTCCGAAAGTTTGGAGTCAACTATTTCCCGACTTTTCTTCTCCGACATTTAGCGTACACTTTCCCAGGAATGCTGAGCAAAGAGATGCCTCGATAGTTGGTGCAATCTCTCCAGTCTCCCTTTTTGAAGATAGGGACAACAATTCCTGTTTGCCAGTGCTTAGGGGCCTGGCCAGGTATCTAAGCAACCTGACACACCCGAGTCAGCCACAGGATGCCATCCGGATTTAAGGGCTTTAACATCTCGGACTGGATTTCATCATCACCTACAGCCTCCCATCTGAACTCTTAATAGTTTGTGATGAAAGAGACTTCTTTCCACGGAGGAGGCAGTGCACGATCTGCCAGAATACTTTGTTCGCCAAACTATAATCTGCCTCCAATTTCTCCCCGAGCTTATCCCAGACCTTGGCTTTAGCTGTTGGTACTCACTCAGGTGCTGCTTTTCGCGCCCCAGTGTTCCGCATTCGACTCGAAGGTGACTTATTTGCAAGCCATAGCAACAGGCTTCCTTATTTGCCTTGACAGCTTCTTGGACTTCACCATTCCACCATGCAGTCCTTTTCTCACCGTTCTGCGCCACACACAGCTGCTTACGACCACAGCATAATGCAACCGAAGTTATCAGAGCAGTTTTAAACAACGGCCATTCCTCTTCAACAGTACCACGATCACCTGGTAGTTTTTTGAAGATATGTTATCTGCAAAGGTCTTCCTCACAGCTCTAACTTCCAATGCCTCCCATTTGATGCGCCAAGTCAGTCTGGACCTAGTATTTCGCTTGGTTGGCATGGATTCAGGGAACCGCAAATTGCGGACAACAAGTTGGTGATCCGTTGATAGTTCTGCCCCTCTCTTCACACGTTTATCCAACACTGATCGGATGCTTATTAAGTTATTTTTCAGTAACACTTTTTCCACATTTTAGGCGCCCCTCCTTTAACAAAGGGGGTTTCTGGGCAACCAGGAAACCCCCCTAAACACGCCACTGAAGTCAATACAACCATCTAACAAAGAAGGAATTATTAGAAGAACTTCAGAAGAAAAACCAGCTCTATCAAGAATTAAAGAAGCAAGATGAAGAAAGAAAGGAACAAACTAAAATACTGAAGAAGGAAAATGAAAAACTTAGAAGAAAAGCTGCTATTAATGAAATTAACTATATAAGATACAAGAATTGCCTGAGAAATGTTTTCTCTCCTACACAAATTAATTATTTGTTGTATTCTAAGAAGAAATGCACTTGGTCAGCAGAAGATATTGCATCAGCAATATCTCTTTATAGCTTTAGCGCTAAAACATATAGGTAATACATTATTACGAAATCAAAGCTACAAATGGGTGAATAATGGATAATACATATCGTGTAGAAAATGGAATTACGATAGAAAAATCACTACCCACCACTACCCGTAATTCCATTTTCTAATTAATCATAGATAATTAGTATAATTATTAACCATTTTTTAATTAATCATAGATAATACATAATTAAAAAATATTTTTACACGTATAATTTAAAACCAATATTAATTTCAGGTATCTTAGGCAAAAGTGTAAGTTCCCATTACCAGCAGTTTCAACTTTACGAAGATGGGCAGGAAAGTTAAATCTAGATAAGAGGTATTTTGACAAACGTTATGGTCTTAATGAAAGAAAAAGCTAAGAGTTTAAATAAGTTTGAGAAATTAGTTTATCTTTCTTTTGATGAGGTATATGTATCAAACAAAGCTTGTATATGTATACAGCTTGAAAAGCAGTATCAGCAAGTTGTTGGTCCTCATAGGGCGTGTCAGGTTGTTATGGCTAGAGGATTTGGAGGCGCATGGAAGCAACCAGTATATTACGATTTCGATTACAAATTAACAAAAAAAGATCTAGAAGTAATAATTTCGAAATTGTATGATATTGATTACATAGTTATTGCAGTTACTTGTGATTTAGGGGGTGCTAATCAAGGTTTAATGAAATCATTAAACATTGGTACTGCAAATGACAACTGTAATTTTATACTACACCCAAGTGATTCTACGAAAAAAAAATTTTTTTCTTTTGCGATCCTCCTCACTTATTAAAGTTAGCAAGGAATAATCTGCTAGATCATGGTTTTCATTATAAGAATTTTTATTTGGATAAATCATGCTTGGAAGAATTAGTTAGTTTATCAAATACGGATGTTTCTGTTACATATAAACTAACACAGTTTCATTTAAATGTGGCAGGCAGTTTAAGGCAAAAAGTGAAATGGGCTGTCCAACTAGTTTCAGAAACTGTGTCAAAAGCATTAAAATTTTGCTTTTATAATAACATAAGTAAACCTCAAAGTGGTAGCGTAATGTCTGACATGATTTTAATGTTTAACAATTTGTTCAATTTGTTCAATTCTTCAGTGTGATTTAATAAAACCATTTTTCAAGCAGGTTTTGGTGAGCATATTACTGAACAAATGGAATTTTTAAAGCAATTTACTACTGTGATCGAAAATATTCAAGTTGGGTGGCATAAAAGTTTGTTACCTTTTCAAAAGGGTATCATATAGGGTGATTCAGTCAATTTCTGACCATTTCAGTACTATGATTTATTGACCCATTAATCTTTACAAACTTAGCATTTCAGTATGATACGTGTATTTTAGGCAGTTCGGAGGTTTTATTCCCGTGGAAAAGTCTTGATGATATGCTCAATATGGCCATCACGAACGTTAGTCTTTAAGGAACCTCCAGAGATAAAAATCACATGGGTTTAGGTCAGGACTCGTAGGGGGCCACAGAAAGCCACCCCCGAATCGATCTGAAAACCTGTTTGAAATGACACGATTTCCGAATTTCTGATTGAGAAAGTCCAGTACTTCATTAGTGGTGTGAGGCCTAGCCCCATCCTGTTGAAGCCATTGATGTCGAAGCGGTATACGCCTCCTTCGCAGCTCGGGGATGAAGAAGGTTTCCAACATGTTAAGGTAAGCCTGTGACGTTACAGTGCCCTCAAAAAAGAACTGACTAATGATGCCTCTTTTGGAAATCGCGCACCAAGCCATAACCTTTCGTGGATGAAGAGGTGACTTATGGATCTCATGAGGGTGCTGGGAACCCCAAAAACGAACGTTGTGTTTATTAATGTCACCTGACAGATGGAAGAAGGCCTCATCTGACACCCACAGGTTGTCCACAGTGTCTACCTGATTGGCTTCCATTGCTCCAAACTCCATCGCAAATTGTTGTCGCTTCTGTCTTCCAGTGTCTGTTAACTCCTGATAAACATGGATCTTATACGGGAACAGGTGTAAATCCTTTCTCAAAATTTGCCACGTCGTGGTATACGACAGCCCTTCTTCAATAGATAGGCGGCGAACAGATTTTTTGGTAGGAGAATCGACCAACCTTGTGCGAACATTTTCGACAGCTTCGGCCGTTCGAACACGAGCTTCGCTCCCGCCTTTTTTCTTGCCTTTAACACATCCAGTGGCACGAAATTGCTTGACAAAATTCATGATTGCTTGCCTGCCTGGTGCGTCTCGACACTTATACTCCTTCCGGAACTTTCTTGCACGGTTACAGGTGATTTTGTCTCGAAATACTATTCGACAACCTTGCATTTCTGCTCTGTTGATAAAGCGGGCGCCATTTTTCAACAATACGATTTTCATGCAGCGCCGTTGCAACAATACAAACTCCAACTATTTAAAAATTCGATATGGCGCTCATATTCTTTCAATTGTTTATCCCTAATGCATGTCATTCGAGTGAAATGGTCAGAAATTGACTGAATCACCCGGTATTAAATAATAAACTGCTACAAGATATGTATAATTATTTACATAATGAATATCAAATTAAGTATATTTTAACTAGGCGGTTACAACAAGATGTGTTAGAGAATTTTTTCTCTTACATATGACAGATGGGTGCACAAAATGACCACCCTTCTCCTTTATCATTTAGGTTTCGTTTGCGTTGGTTTATTTTAGGTAAATATTCTGATATGTTTATTACTGGGTCTAATTGTACGCCAACGGAAGCAGTTGGTCTTGTAAATGCATCGGAATTAGATGTAAATTTAAGAAAAGAATATGATGAAACAATTAATCCTGAATGTAATATTGCTACAATGACAAAAAAACTCATGACTCTGATATAATAGCAATGTCAAGTTTACATGAGGATGATGAAATAGAAACGTTAACAGATTTTCCTTGCCTTAATTTAAATGAAGATGATATAGATGCAAATTGTTTAGATTTATTAAAAACGTTTGAAGATGACGAAATTAAAAATCAATTAGAAGCAGAAGGTTTACATTACATAGCGGGGTATCTAGCTAAACGATTTGAAGGAAAATTTCCTAATTTGCAGGATAATGAATATTTAAATAAAAACCCTAAAGGATGGATTGCTACAATATCACGAGGGAATTTAAAATGTCCCTCAAAGAAGTTATTAATTATTACTTATAAAATGGAGGAAACATTTACTCAGTTTCACAGCAATAAATTATCTAAATAAAATTTATATTTGATGAAGTTTTGAATTTAGTTAAAAAAAAAAAAAAAAGGTACCAGTTGAAAATCAAATTCCTGATGATGTATTACATTGTCTAATTAGAACTAGAACTTATATAAGAATAAGAAAATTAAATGCTGAAATTTGTTTCGGAAAATTTGAAGAAATCTTTAGCTAAGAAAGTGAATAAATTAACTAAATAATTTTTTTTATATAATATATTCATTTTGAATAATATGTTTTACTTAGTTTTTGCTATATAATATAGTAATATTTGAAATTTTTTATGTTTACAATGTATTAATTCCTTTAATTCTTAATAATGTATACTAATTTTTGTATCTGTTATACATTTATGTGGTTTTCTTTTTTGTTTCGTGTTTTTTATGTAAATATTTAATTTCAATTAAATAAAACTGAATTTTGCCTTTATTTTTTTAAGTCTTGGTATTTTCTTTACTTTCTTTATACTTTCAAGCATAGTAATAGAAGGGACTTTTCCTTCTATTCTAATATGCTTTCATGCGTACTTCGAGTGGAGACTATGACGTCATAAATTTATCATCGGCTGCTTATGCCTGGCCGCATGAGCTAACCTTCTCTCTTTCAACCATGAACCAGAATACCTGTGGATGTAAAATCAGCAAAAACAAGACGCCACCGCTTTTCCACAACAAGGTTTATTCACCATGAATACGTATTTCGAGTGCTACTAACTCATTTTTCAACAGCGTCTTGTTTTTGCTGATCTAGAAAAATACTTGACGAATTATCCTAAAACTTCAGGGGTGTAAAGAGTATGTTACACCTCATATATTTCAGAGAAGGTTTTGCCCCAAAAGCAAATAGGGAGCAGCAACAAATTGAACAAAAAAACAATAATGTTTGGGATCACCCTATAAAATATAATGCTTTAAATGCGTTGTAGCTGTAGCATATGATTATGATGCTTCTTTTACTTATCTGTGTTCATTTGGATGAGAATAGCATGTGTATTCATGGAGATATAGGAGATATAAAGGTTTCTTTAAAAAGAAAAAAAGAAAAATCTAAATTTTTTCCTAAGTTTTTTGTTTATAACATGCAGCTTTTTCAACCCAATACAAATGCCCTTTTCAAGGAACTTAACAAACTACAATAGAGATAACGCCCTGCAATCAGAATATAAAAATATTAAATATTTGATGAAATATAATGTTTAACTGCGCAGGCACAAGCATTACTAAATTGTCTTTTGCAAAATTTATTAGCCAAAATTTATTAGCTACTCTTATAAAAAGTCCAAGCAAAGATATTGTCATTATTTGAGAGCAACAGAGTTGAATTTCAGTTGCTCTCAAAAATAAACAAAACTATATGGGGTTTTAAAACAAAATAATATTTTATGTGGATGGTACTAATGAAAGGATTGAAAAAACAGAACTCTTTAACCAAAACTAAATAAGGAAAAAAAAACAAAGAACAAAACAACAATAATGAAAAAAACAATACAACCAATAATTGCGCTATCGGAATGAATCAAAATGTAGAAAATGTAAAAAACAATACAGGTTGTATTGTTGTTTTGTTCTTTGTTTTTTTCCTTATTTAGTTGTGGCATAATCATAGAAGGGAAGTAGTGAAACTTCCTTATGCTTTTACATTGACATAGAAGGAAATAATTTTTTATTACTGAAGATTTAATGTTTATCTGAAACCAATTGTTGTATACATTTCTTTATTAGAGTTAAAAATAAACTAAAAAATTTAGTTTACAATTTTTGATGAGATAATTGTAGAAAAAATTGCAACCGAACATTAGAGTGTGCAGTCACTCGAAATTGTCTCCGCGGGAGTTTTGTGAAACTGTGGCGCTGCTGCAGATTTGGCTCCACTCGCAGGAATTGTTTTTGCAGTTTGGGTCGTTTATTTAATTTCATTTAAAAGATATTGTAGAACAAATATTATTTATTTTTTCTTTGTTATGTAGTTAAATAAATTGTTAATGAAAGTAAGTATATTTAAAAAATAAATTGAATAAAAAAAATCAAATAGATGCGTAATCATAGTACTCTCATATCATGAATGGTGCACAAAATGTTTCTTTAAATTTATAATTAATTTATTAAAAAGAAATGAACATAGCGTGGTAAAAAAAACAACTGACTTTTTAGATAGAGTGAAAGTGATAACAGGGGCTTAGAAGACGTCTTATATACAGGGGCCTTTAGAGGGGGGGAGGGAAGAAAAATGTAATGAGGGAAAGCCAAAGACACAGAAAGAAGCTGTAGAAAGCCCCTTGACAAATTAGAGAATAGTTGGAGGGAGAGGGGAGTGGGGGAAAGGTAATGAAAGAATGGTGCCTTTGCGAAGGTTAATGTCATTATAGGGAATTGAATTTCATGAGAAAAGGACTCTAATTGCTTTCTTTCTCTTTTGTTATGGAAGTTGTTATGAAGAATATAAAGACTAACATCCTGTAAGAAGTGGCCACGAGAATTTAAGTGTTTAGCGAATGTATTTTGTTCATCCTGGTACTTTTTGTTATATCCAGACTAGTTTTTATTTTCTGGCTAGAGAATTGAGGAGAGATGTTTGTAATGCAGTGAAAAGTGAAACAAATAAAAAAAAATTTGCAAAATTGCTCTTTTAATATTTGAACACTTTCTGTGATTATACATGAACTGTTATTTTTTTTAAGAGTATAATTCTGTTTTAAATTTATTAATAATAAAAGGCAATAAAGTTTAATAAATGCACAATTGAAATTTTATTTATGATATATTGTCATTCATTTTAGATTTTATCATTTTGTAAATAAACGTTAACAGGAATATTCGCGTGCGCAGCCGCCTATAGATGGCGTTACCATCTGTTGGAAATGGCGGAGATAACGGGTATTTTACAGCTTGCTATGCTTGTGCTGCCTTGAGAATTTTGATTTTCCAGTACTCAAAATGAATTTGACATTCAATCTTACGCTAGCTGTATTTACAAATATGTAGGTAAGGAAGAAAATAGGTTAATTGAGAAAATAGGTTCAAAGTTTTATCCTTGGGAAATGTGTGCATATATATACTGTTTTCTACATTTGCTGTTGACTTACAACCCCAGACACAGCAGTATGTGTTATTGATTCTCCTCATTTTGAAGCTATATTCACGAATACAACCATTCGCTGTAAAAACTCAGTGAATCTGTACCCGTTAAAGGCGCCATCTTGTTAATTTCCACATCACCACTAGATGTCAGACACTTCTGCTGCGCACGCCAATAAGCTTAGAGCCAAAACAGCAGTGGCGCCATCATGCAGTGGAACATAGAGAACTACGAAGTTTCACTACTTCCCTTCTATGATTATGGTTTTGGTTAAAGAGATTTGTTTTTTCAATCCCTTCATATGGGGTTTTCTCTAAATTTTTATTTTTGGACCAGACACCAGGATCAATTTCTTCTCCTTACGCTAATACAGGGTGACAATTATTGAGCTATATGAAACAAAAAACTTGATAACTTTTCAGCAATTGGCGAGATTCAGTTAATACTTGGCGGTTGAATGCATGGCATGTTGGGATTGTTTTGAGGATGCACACTGACTGCTGAACGATATGTCAAAATTTTAGAAAATAATCTGATCCCTATTATCCAAAGTGACTCAGATTTCGAAAATATGTGGTTCATACAGGACGGAGCAAGACCCCATCGGAACAATAGAGTGTTTGAAGTCCTGAAAGAGCACTTTGGAGAGTGCATTCTGGCTTTGATGTACCCAGAGGCCACTGATATGGGAATCGCTTGGCGCCATATTCTCCTGATCTCAGCCCTTGTGACTCATTGGGGCAATATTAAAGACAAAGTTTATGCAAATAACCGCGAAACCATTGCTGAGCTCAAAACAGCCATTCAGGAGATGATCGAAAGGATCGATGTCTCGACACTTCAGCGAGTGTTGCAGAATTTTGCTCTTCGTCTGTGCCACATCATAGCCATTGATGACAAGCATATCGAACATGTCATAAACTAAATCCGAATATCTGTAGTTACATTTGAATAAAATTTTTGAACTTGGTAGTTTTTGAAAATCTGATGTTTTATTTCATATAGCTCAAAAATTGTCATCCCGTATGAAGTCAATATGCCTTCATATCAGCATCTGGAGAAGTTGATACTGGTGTCTGGTCCAAAAATAAAAATTTGGAGAAAACCCCATATAGTTTTGTTTATTTTTGAGAGCAACTGAAATTCAACTCATTCTATCACGAGTTTTAAATGATGCAGTTAAACGTTATTTAGTAAATATTTAATATTTTTATATTCTGGTTGCAGGATGTTGTCTCTAAGGTAGTTTGTCAAGTTTCCTGAAAATGGCATTGCATTGAGTTGATAACCCTGCATGTCATAAACAAAAAACTTTCGAAAACATTTCGATTTTTTTAAAGAAACCTTTATAACTCCATGAATATACAGGTATTGAACATTGAAACTGTAAAACACCTTCGCAAATAGCACTGGATACCCCCAGGGCTGAACAGAACCTTCTGCTAGGTAATTAATCGTATGCATATCAATGAATCACGTGTCAGAGGTCTTGGTAGTCACTCCAGTAGAAAAGTTCGATAGTAAGCTTCAAATTGTCTGTGCAGAGCGCTATAATGGGAGACATATCCGACTTCAAAAGAAGGCAGATTGTTGGGGCGCGTCTAGCAGGTGCATCTGTGTCCAAAACTGCCACACTTTGTGATGTCTCACGTGCTACAGTATCCAGGGTGATGTGTGCATATGAACAGGAAGGACGAACCACGTCGGAAAGAGACGTCAGGACATTGACCAGGATTGTTGCACGAAAGCGGAAAACCACCGCAGCAGAAATCACCGCAGAAATGAATACACACCTCCAGGAACCTGTGTGCACGAAGACAATCCGTCGTTACCTGCATAAATCCAACATCCATGGCAGGGTTGCTATACCGAAGCCTTTCATCAGTAGTACAAATGCCTCCAAGCGGGTTCAGTCAACGCCACCTAGAGAACGGGTTCAGTCAACGCCACCTACAATGTTCTCTAGGTGGCGTTGGTTCAGTGGTGCCGGACGCATAAAACCTGGACGTTGGATGACCTCAAACGCGTCATATTCTCGGACGAGTCCAGCTACACTGTCTTCCAAACAACAGGGAGGGTATTCGTCTGGAGGAGCCCCTCTGATGCCTACAACCCAGACTGCTTGGCACCCACAGTCAAACACGGAGGTGGATCAGTAATGGGTGGATCAGTAATGGTTTGGAGTGCAAACTGTGCAGGACCTCTACCGATCCTTCCCAAGACGTGTTACTGCTGTGCTGGCTGCCCACGGTGCCCCAACACCTTATTAAATAAAGATTTTGGATTTCTACCAGGTGTTTCAGTTTCAATGTCCAATACCTGTATATATATGTCTATTCTCATACAAATGAACAAAAATAAGTAAAAGAATCCTCTTAATCATATGCTACAGCTACAATGCATTTTAAGCATTATTTTTTGCAGGGTGATCCCAAACATTATTTTTTTGGTTCACTTTGGTGCTATTTGCCTTTGGGACAAAACCTTCAATGAAATATATGAGGTGTAACACGCTTTTTACACCCCTGAAGTTTCAGGATAATTCATCAAATATTTCTCTAGATATTCGACAAAACGCCTAAAATCAAAAGTGTCTGATTACTTTTGGGTAAATAGTGTATGTTCCCAATTACATGGAAATCTTTTCTCACTCTCAAAGACCACTAAATTCGCCTACGTTGTGTTCATTGGAAACAAAGGGAACCGTCAGCAAACAAAGTCAAGTTCTTCTTGAAGCCCATCGACTAAAGGGATTGTATATTATAAAACTGAAACGGAAGCTAGCACATCTAGCCAATTACTGTGTAAATAATAGAGGTAGATCACAACTACCCATTGACTTGTGGCATCAAAGCTATGGTCATTTGAACTTTAGGCAACTGCAAGATTTGTCATCCACTGATGCAGTAGGTGGCCTAATTTATCCCAGAAGAAAATTTCACCAATTAACACGTTTTCTAGCGAAAAAATCACGAAATTAGTTTCCACAAAATAGCGATCAAAAAAAAAAAAGCAAAGAACTTCTATAGTTAGTGAATAGTGACATTTGTGGCCCGATGGGATGCGAATCATATGGATCAGCCAAGTATTTTGCCACATTCATCAATGACAAGTCTAGATTTATTCACGTTGCATCTTCGAGAAAAACAATTACATTTTAAGTGCATTTAAAAACTATACAGAGCTAGCTGAAAACCATACAGGTACAAAAATCAAAATGCTTCGATCTGATAATGCAAAAGAGTACTTAATATGAGATTTCTCCACTTATCTTCAACAAATCGGCATTGCATGACAAACCAGTGTCAAGTATTTTCCGCAACAAAATGGAGTAGCGGAACGATTCAATTGGACTTTACAGGAAATGGCACATTGCCTAATGATCGGAGGCAAACTTCCAGAAGGACTAATGGGCTGAATTGATTAAGACAGCTGCTTACATAAGAAATAAGTGCCCTAATATCAAAGTGGAAGAAAACACCTTATGAGTTATGGACGACAAACCCTCTATCTCCCATTTCTGCACCATAGGAAGTGTGGTTTACTTTAGAAACAATAAATCAGGGAAAGAAAAGTTTGATCCTCGGAGCAATAAATACGTCCTCATAGGATATGACGATGTGATCCACCCACTGTTAAAGAAGCTATGGAATATTTGTTTGCAGACGAATGGAAAATGGTAATGCAAATAGAGTATAATGCTCTGATGGAAAACTGAACATGGGACTTAGTAGATTGTCCTAAAGATGCGAAAATCATCGATTGTAAGTGGGTATTCACTACAAATTATGACAATAATGGTCAAGTCAAAAGACGCAACGCAAGACTTGTAGTGAGAGGATGCTTTTCAAGAACAAGGTATAATTATGATGAAGTGTTCTTGCCCGTTTTTAGATTTGACTCTGTATGCATGATTCTTGCTCAAGAAGTTGAATACAATTTCATTGTTCACCATATGGATATTACTACTGCATATTTGCAAGGTGACTTGGATAAACCAATATATATATCACAACTAGAGAACTTTATGAAATTATCCTGCCTTGTTTTCAAAAATCGCTTGCGTCATCTTCACTGATTTTAACTTCTAGAAACATTTTAATGGCAGGTGTTTTTTGTTTTTTTGTAGGTTAAATGTTATTTTTTGTAGGTAATAATAGAAACGAGACTTTTATTAATGAGTTTATATCCTTCCCGCTATGGCAATGATAAGGTTAGGGTACAGGCTGGAAAATTGTGCATCACATGTTACATGAACGATTTTCTGAACTTGGGTCTAAAATCCCTTGTAACCGACCATGTAAATATTTTAAATCCAATGAAACTGATAGCATTATTGTTGCAGTACATGTGAATGATGTCCTGATCATATGCAATTCAATGCAAGAAAGTGCAACTGTAAAAAGAAAATTAGAAGAAAGATTTAAACTTGGAGATTTAGGTTTGGTACGCAAATATCTAGGAATTTCGGTTGAACAAATTCCATATGAGAGGAGAATCATAATTCATCAACAATTTTAGATAGTGAACCTCCTTCAAAAATATGGAATACAAATAGCAAAGGGAACGACCACTCCATTTGAACCCAGCGTCCAATTATCAAATAATAATGACAATTAGGAAAGTGCACAAGTGGACCACTGGGAATATCAGAAATTGAGCGGCTCATTACTACACCTCTCAAAAATTATGCGTCCAGATATAGCTTATGCAGTTAACATTTGTGCCAATTTAACCAAGACTCATGCGTCCAACACATGAATGCAGCAACACATTTATTACAATACCTGAAATACATAAAAGACTGGAAATTGCACCATCATAAAACAGGCCAACCACTAACTGGAAATGGTGATGCAGACTGGGGTAATAGTACTGATGACCAAAAATCCATCACAGGATGTACTTTCATATTAGGTGGAGCTCCAATATTGTGGGAATCTACAAGGTATATTCGCATTCATGGCTACTGCTGCCAAAGAAGTGATAGCTTGGAGAAATCAAATGTCTGAACTAGTGTCAAGGAACTTATCCGTGAGCCAACAATTATTTACAATAACAATCAAGTGCCTACCGACTGGCAACAGATTCAGGTTTCCACAAGAGGACTAAACACATCCAAATCAGATAAGTGATCAATGATGGACTTTTTGAACTTCATTATCAGAAGACTGAAGATATGCCTGCTGATATCATGACTAAATCACTTTCTAATGCTAAATCACAATCACTTATGCTCAATATTGAACTTTATAAAAACCAAATAGTTAGTTTTATTTACAATGTTTAACCCCTTACTACTTTATAACTCATTTCTTGCAACATTAAGGGAAGGTTTTGAAGCATTTACTGATTAATAATGTCCTAAGATACAAAGATGCTTATGTTGCAACAATGTAAGTTGGTTGCTATGCATCATTGGAATTGTTATGGCTTTTCACATCTACATTCTGAATACAAGTTCCCTTAAACCTTGCTTGTCTGCCTCCCGTTCCTTATGTTGTTATGGCTGCTACATCTTTCCTCAGATGATAAGCAACCTAAACTATACTAACAATTACTATACAGATTTTTTTACTGAATGGCAATTAGCTAATTTTAATAATCTATTTTTAAAATAACTTTGTTTAGAAAGCTCAGGATACATTCAATTGTCGTCTGCTGCTGCTTCATAGTTCCATTGCTTTGATGTGAAGTGGATTCGTGTGTATTGTTGAGTGGTGGAGGAAAGAAGTTCCGTCAAGTGCATTAATGAAAAACGTTGAACTACTGTGGAAAGTGACATAATAAATAAATTAACTCTTGTCCACAAAATTATTTAATCGACATATATGTATTTCGAACCCTTTGGGTTCATTATTCAATGTCAAAATGATAATCAGTACAGTTC